>JAXFYN010000072.1:168302-316302 GCA_036172215.1 Camellia granthamiana
GCTGAAGATTCAATCCCAGTGAGGTAGAGAAGAACATATTAAGGCCCTCAATCATGGCTTTGATGTCTGCATTTCCTGCCCAACAATCAATTGGCTGTCGAATTATTGAACAGGTGATTATGGAGATCTTCTTTTCCTCAACAAGGAGCTTTTCCAACAATTGAATGAAAAACAATGATGGTGGACAGATTGTTGTAATTGTATGTATGACTTTGAATGAGGTTTTTGCAGCATTTGTAGTAAACCCCATACCATAAGAGGTTCACCAGATGGCTGAGTTGTGATTGTTTACAAATAAATAAAAGATTGATTTTTTTCTTTTCTTTTATTTTAAAACAAAAGAATAATAATAATAATCGCATTTTTTTTTCTTACTATATGTTTTATTTATTATATAAGTTGTAACATTACATTGAAAACCAAAATTACTGATGAGACCCATCAAATTAATACAATGGTGATGTATGAGAAGGTAAATAAATGACCAAAATCCTCTTCTATTAATATCTTTACATATTATCTCTAACAATATAAATGTAGCTTGGCCATATAAGTTATTGCCAGTGACCTTAAAATATATTTCATGGTTAGTAAAAGTGAATAGAAAGTTGTGGGTATCAATATTATGCTTGACATGTGGCGAGCCTTATGGGCGTCACGTTAGCACCACTACACATCCACATGGCAGACCCTTGAGACACCACGATGAGTATGTCATCACCATCACACACCCGTGTGGCAGACCCCTGAGGCACCACGATGAGTTGGGATTGTATGCCTAGCCTAAGCAGGGACATGCACACCACCAAGTATGGAAAACAGGACCACAACTTACCTCGATAAAGCTGGCTCAACTAGAGCTCTCCATGGCCTAACTTAAGAAATATATTCTTTACCCACTCACCTCAGCTCACCGTAACATAGTTGGACTCTTGGCTCACCTATGTTCGGCTCTCTTATGTTTACTTAGGATGAGCCCTTGGCTCACCCACGCACTCACCCACTTGGCTGCCTAGGTTGGGAGCAGGACCTAGGCACTCCTGCTTGGGATCATTGGAGGATTGTAGATTGGAGGCTAAGACCTTGGGATTGTCAAGGTCGTATAGCTATCTCCCTGCAATGATAGCTCCCTTTTTGACTTGGCTTAGAGAAAGAGACGTTGACCTTACACTTACATCTGATGCACATACGTTACATCTCTCAAAATATCATACCTACGCCTGCAGTTTCTATGATGCAACCTTTCCAAAGACCTAAATCATAGGACACAGCTAGTAGGGCTGATATCACCCTCCTGTCGAGTTGAGGAGAACTTGCCACATGTCCTGAGGTTGTTTGGGCTCCAATACTCCTGGAGCCTATATAACGGTATCATAAGTGCGGCCACCAAGACACATCAAGAGCAATAAGAATCACATAACATACATTAAGAGTTCAAGGTCTCTTACTACCACCTCTTTTCTCTCTAAGCTTGCCTTGGTCTTCTCCTCTTCCACCTCCGATGATCTCAAGCCATTGAAGTGCCTACCATCTTCCTAGAGGTCAACGACCAATTGCCTCTAATCTCTATTACCCACAAAAGTAAAACCTAAAAAAAGTATCCTCCTAATAAGCATTCTATGACTTTTGAGTTTGAACCGAAATGTGTGACCATTAAGTTTAAACAAAAAGATGTCACTTTTGAATCTAAAGCACACAACCCTTAGTCCAAATAACACAAACCTATGCCTATATAAAGGCATAATAGGTTGGCAATTAGGGATATGAATTTCATGGATTTTCTCTCTAAGAATTCATATTGTTATTTTCCTCTTCTACTAGGTGGATTAAAAAATTCAAAGGTATTCAAGATCTGATCTCATTTGTGTATAATGTAGTTAGACATCAATCTTTAGACTGTGCTTCATTGTATCTTGGAGGCCGATTCATGGATAACCCGATGCACACCGTATTTGACAGAATTAGTGGGAGTGAATATCGTCCTTAAGGAAAGTAACGTTGTACTTGAAACAATCCTAATTATTTTCATTTTTATCTTTTTCCATCACATTTACCAAATTTGCACCAACAGCTTGGAGGGATAGGATCAAAACATCATTCTTTTTACAAAGAATTGGAGTTCTTAATGCATTGCCAGCATATCTTGCTACTTTCTGTAAGGATGAAATTGAATCTGCTAATCATGTGTTACTTTTTTTTTTCCTATGAGCTGGAGGGTTGGTCTCGTATACTAAAATGGTGGGGGTTTCTATGGGTTATACCAAGATCTGTTGATGGCTTATTTCAATGGTGGATGGGTTTCAAATTTAAAAAACTGGAGAAAAGGATTTGGAAAGTTATCCCCTTTGCATTGTTGTGTCATTATGGAAATATAGGAATAATTGTGCTTTCAATGGAATTCAACTAAAGATGGATGATTTATGTGAGCTTATTAAAGTTAGGATAGCACTATGGGTGAAAGTTGCATCAGCGAAGGAGGCAATCTCAGTCAATAACCTGATCTTCAATCTGCAACAGTATAGGTATGGGGCTGGGGCTTTTGCTTTGTTTCCTATGTTACTCTGTATCTTGTCTGTGCTTGTATGGGTTGATCTGTTGCTGGTGTTCTTTTAGGAAGTCATTTATTTTTGGGCATGGTTTTGGATTTTGGATTTTTGTTTGGGTTGTACTTTATTTTATTTTACTTTTTCTATTTTGCTTGAGTTGGTCAACTCTTGGTATAGTTCTAGCATATGATTAGGCCTGCATTTATGTGTCAATCTAGTTAGGATGGATTTGTTTTGCGGTAATACTCTTACACTTACCTTCTTTATTGATATTTCGCTTAATATTTTATATTTTGATTTTTCATCAATAAAGTTTCTCTTTCTTTGCTAATAAAAAATAATAAATAAATAAAATAATAATAATAAAGAAATTATTCACGAATATCCATATATATATGTTGATATAAAATATTGATAGAAAATTGAGAAAAATAAATATTAAAACCTCACATGAATGCCTCCTCTACACTAAACTAATAAAATTGATTTTTTTTTTTGAAAAGTAATATATTACAAAATTTTATGTAAATTTTATGACAAGCATGATATAGTGGTAATATTTGTAAAAATAGAAGTCATCATGTGTCTTTTAATTTTAAAATCATAAAATCAAAACTTATTATTATGCATTATTACTGGGCATATTTAATGGTGTCAACTTAATTGAGATTATTTTGCTTCGCAATGATACTTGTGCATACAACTTTTTTGTTGATGTATCTTCCCTTCTCATCATCAATAATATTTCCTTTGGCTGATCCAAATATATATATATATATATATCATTACTTTTAACCCCAAGGGATTGGCTTTTAATTTTAAAATTATAAAATCAAAACTTATTATTAATATTATTGTTGTTGTTGTTGCTCCTGCTGTTGCTGCTGTTATTGTTGTTGTTGTTGTTGTTGTTGTTGTTGTTGTTATTGTTGTTGTTGCTATAGACCAATCCCAGTAAATGCAGCTTGGGAGTTGGGGGTGTGCTTCTTCTAGGTTTCAGATTCAACTCTTACTAAGTACTGTCAATTAACTTTGACACTCCGTCATAAAATAAAAAAAATTATATTATTATTACTTTTTATTTGTTTGTTATTACTTGTTTTCGACCAAAAGTCTCGTCCCAAATTTATTCCTTCCCACACACACGCACTATAAACATGCATTATGTATAAAGGAGAATATTCAAGACTCCTATCAAATTATTGATAACTTTGAACACATCTTATAAAAGAGAATTATAATCTATCGGACTATTAGTCCTGGATACATTGTCCCTAGATTATTTGGTTAGACTGGATTTGTATCCTATGTTTGTTTAGTCATGGGATTAGATGTCTGGATTGGACTATTTTTAGTGAATCAAATATTTGGTTGGACGGACTGGATGAGGATAAGGATAAATATTCAAAAGACTATTTTACCATTGTAATTTATAATTTTTATTTAATTTTAAATTTGTAATCTATAATTTATAATTTATAATTTACAACACTAAAAAATTTTAATTTATAAGGCCATAATTTTTAATTTATTATTTTCAATTACATTAAATTTATAATTTATATTTTTTATTTAATATATAATTTTAAATTAACAACACTAAAAAAATAATTTTATTTAATATATAAATTTAATTTTTTAACAACACTAAAAAATTAGGGCCATGGACCAATAAATCCCAAATCTTTATCTTATGACCCATTTGGTCCTACATTTTATCTTGTGATCCAATTAGTCCCAAGCTAATGTTCATGACAAAATAACCAGTGTTACACTATGTTTTGTGCTTTTTAGTAAGGGTAAATGAGGAAAATCCCAATCATCATCATCATCATCAAAACAACATCATCATAATCAAAACAAACATCAAACATCATCATCAAAACAACATCAAACATCACAACATCATCATCAAAACAACATCAAAATAACGATTAAACAATTTTTTTAATAAAGATTAAACATCAAAATAACGATTAAAATAACATCAAACACCAAAATAACGATTAAACATTTTTTTTGATCAAACATCATCATCAGATTAGGGCTTTGGTGATGTTAAGACCCAATGGGGGTTTCGGAGGCCATTAGATCGAACCCGTACGGGATTAAGAGGGAATTGATTGAGAAGATGCTGACATTGTAAGGTAAGGTTTTGATGAGAGAGTTAGACTCCTCCGCCTCCTCCGCGGGTAGTGCCCTGAACGGGAGCGCCGTTGGGGCCGGTGACGTCGACGGCTTTGGTGTGGCCGTCGTCGCCTGAATCGATGACGAACTCGACGGCCTCGCTGTCGCCGAGGATGCGAAAGCCGTCAGATTTGATGGAGGACTGGTGGACAAAGAGATCTTTGCCGCCGTCGTCGGGGGTGATGAAACCGAAACCCTTTTGGTCACTGAACCACTTCAGGACCCCCTTCATCCCCGCGCTGTTGTCTTCCTCCATTGGATCAAGAAAGTTCCAAGGGATGTCACAAAACCCTAGAACTCAGAAAGCGAAGAGATGAAAACCCACTGATTGAGATGTTGTGATGTTGTTTTGATGATGATATTTGATGTTATTTTGATGATGCTGTTGTGATGTAAAAAAAGGACTAAATGGTTTATAAGAAAACATTTAGAACTAGATGGAGTAACATTTTTCAATATGGGATTTATGAGTAATTTTTCCAAAAAATTATAATGCCATAATTTTTAATTAAATTTAATTTATAATTTATATTTTTTATTTAATATATAATTTTAAATTAACAACACTAAAAAAATAATTTATAAATGTTCAAAAGACTATTTTACCATTTTCCAATTGTTTATTAAGTAATAGCATAAGGGTAAAATGGACATTTCACACATTAGTCTCATAGGATACCAGTCTCATGGAAATAATCCCACCCCTCCCCCTAGGATACAATAATCGCTCATATGAGGGACTAATAGTCCAGAGGAACTATTAATCCGGAGTAAAAAAATTGAATCAAACAATGGATTATTAGTCCGCATGGACTAATAGTCCAATCCCATGGAATAATCCATCAAAACAAACACACTCTAAGTAGCTCAAAGTACAAATCTCAAAAAAATAAAACTACAAAGTGAAAAGAATTACAAACCACATTATTTCTTAGAACAATTGAAAGCATATTTTAAAGAAATTAAATTGCAGTTTGCCAAATCTATTGACAATCCAAACAATAATACGAAGATGATCGTATTCTTTTATTTTTAAATCACATTTTATTACCACCTTATTATTGTGAATCACTTGCACTTGTTAAATATAATGAATAAAGTAGCTGGCTTACTTATAATAAGAACGGATAGCGTAATAGGTCTGCAAGGCGGTGAAGATGAGAAGCAGGACTGCAGCAATGACTTTCAGTGTAGTCCATGGATCTTTCAAATAAACACTATACAAAACTAACATATATCCATGCCACTTGTGCTTCGTTGTGTGCCAGATGTCATCTAAAAATAAATAAAGTCTGCGCCAGTGCCACCGAGACATGCGGTTGTAGTAGTAGCCATTAACATCCTCACACAACTTGGAAAAATAGGAGTCGTTTAATACAACTCTGTCGCATATAGATTCGAAAAAACTTTTAACACCTTCACCACCACCACCACCACCACCACCACCATCACCAGATTCATTTTCTATGATCCCTTTTTCATGAAGAATTCCAACATCGTCGGAGGGATGGAGGAGACTTCTCATAAGAAAGACATATGATGCAATGTGATGTGAGGTGCTGCCAGTTCTGCCGCATTGCTCAAAAGCAATGTGTATTGTAATTTTATTACTTTGAGCTTGACAAGAAATTTATGAGAATGTGATAGATTTCAATCGTTGAATTGTATCCCTTTGCTTATTGTTCATATATTGGGTTGGTAGCGTATCGTCGTGTAAATATTGGGGCGTTACACAGCCACTCATCAACAAACCACCTACGGCAAAACACCATCAGCAATCTTATGAGTAATACACCAGCAAACTTGGCTAGTGTGTTACAAGTAACAAAAAAACTCTGACTATCTCCAGCTTCAAACATCCTTCAACCTTACGCATGAAATCCTTGTAGGATTTACTGGTAGTCCAAACTGAGGCCTTTTGAAAACATAATATAGACCTTTTAGTAGTATTGCATAGAACCTTCACCCATCTCTTAGCAGATAACCAAAACATTCTTACACTAATGCTTGATCAGACTCCACACCTTTGCGCTCTATACCAATCAGATTGCAGCGGACACCTTAGCTGAGAGTCAGCAACAGCAGTAGCCAAGTTTATTCTAAACAGCAACAGTAGACACTAAAGCTTGATCACAGCAGCAGCCACAGGGCAGACAACAATCGAAGCTAGACACCCAACCTACCAGCAGTAACCTCTGCTTGCATTCAATACACCAGCAGCACCCCCATTACATTGAATAGCAAATCTGCCATAAATTTGAAATAATGTCATGCACAGAACAATGCAGATCCTTCAACCTGGACTTTGCCCACAATGCCACTCTGACCTTCACCAACTCCTCCAAATTCGTAAAATGAGGTTGAGCATTATTAAACAAACAAGCATTTCTTAATTCCCAAACTGACCATAACACAGTCATAGGAACAATTCTCCACAACATCTTGACCTTCTTTTTTACCTTAAAACCAGCCCACCAACTAAGCAGAGACTGAACTGATTCAGGAATGGCCCAACACAAATCCCACCAATCAATAATCACAGACCACACTTTCCAAATACTACTACAATGCAGCAAGACATGACTCTGAGTCTCCACCTCTGTCTGGCAAAAAACACAAAGAATGTTTGCATTAGACTTGAGCACCCCAACCCTTTGCATAAAACCAGCAGACTTCATCATACCTCTCCAAGCTAACCAAGACATGAATTGTACCTTAGGAGGTGTAATATTCTTCCAGATATTCATTACAAATCTGAGATTACACCCTTTATGCGAAACCATCCAATCCCACACAGAGGCTACAGAGAAAGCACCAGATGGATTAGCCAGCCAAGTGCACTGATCCTCCACATTACTCCTTAAACTGGGTACAACTCGAAGGTACTCATACAAGTTAGACAGATCCTCCTCTTCCCAAGCAAAAAGCTGTCTTCTAAACATAAGATTCCAATCATCACCCTCATTTTTCCTTTGCACAAAATCAAACACTGAAACGTCTTTATGAACTGATATGGAAAAAAGTCTAGGGAAAACAAGAGAGAGGCTCTGGTTATTACACCACACATCCACCCAAAATTTTGTCCTAATGCCATTTCCAATCACAATCTTAAAATTAGAGAAAAAGAACTCCCTCAAAGATGGATTTCGAGCAGCTAAGAACAAAATATCCTTCCACAAAACAAAACGCCTAACTCCACTAACAATGGACTCCACCCACCTCCAAGCTGACCGTACTTGCCGTACAACACTTTTTTCCATAAGGCCTTATCTTCCACACCAAATTTTCACCACCATTTGATCAACAAGCACTCATTAAATTCACTAAGCTTCCTCACACCAAGCCCGCCTTGACACTTATTTTTACACACCTCCTCCCACTTAACAAGATGCACTTTTCTCTTTACCTCATCACCACCCCACAGAAAAGTAGACTGAATTCTATCCAACTTATTAGCAATGCCCACAGGCATTTTAAATAAAGATAGAAAATACACGGGCAGTCCAGATAATACAGACTTGATCAAGGTTAATCTACCTACAAATGATAGGCATCTCCTTTCCCATAGCGCTAGTTTCTTCTTGAATTTGTCAACTACTGGCTGCCACATTCTCTTACACCTGGGATTTGCACCTAAAGGCATACCTAGGTAATTCAAAGGCAATTTCTGAGTCAAACAATTCAGCTTTTTGGAAAATGCCTGAACCAATTCATCTTCAACACCAATTCCACATACTTTACTCTTATGAAAATTAATCTTAAGCCTAGACATTACTTCAAAACATCTCAAAATTCTCTTCATCATAAGGATTTCCTCCCAACTTGCCTCACAAAAAATAATTGTATCGTCCGCAAACTAAAGATGAGACACCTTTAACTGACTATGACCCACAGTAGCTCCTTTGATGAGACCTAACTCTTTTGCTTTTTCCAGTAAGATATTCAGACCTTCCACCACCAAGTTGAAGAGAAAAGGTGAAAGAGGATCACCTTGCCTTAGACCTTTGTGAGGCGAAAATTCTGATGTTGGGGACCCATTAACTAACACAGAAACTCTAGCTGATGATATGCATGCCTTTATCCAACCCATCCACTTTTCAGCAAAACCAAATTTGTACATCATGGAGCACAAGAACCCCCAATTCACTGAGTCATATGCCTTCTTGAAATCTAATTTAAGAACAATTCCTTTCTTCTTGGTTTTTTTCCACCAGTGAACCACCTCATTAGCAATTAAGTTTCTCTTGTGATAATATTCTTGCACTTACCTTTTTTATTGATATTTCGCTCAATATTTTATACTTTGATTGTTCATCAATAAAGTTTCTCTTTTTTTTTTGCTGATAAAAAAAAACAAAAATAAATAAATAAATAAATAAATAATAAAGAAATTATTCACAAATATCCATATATATGTTGATATAAAATATTGATAGAAAATTGAGAAAAATAAATATTAAAACCTATTAAAACCTCACATGAATGCCTCCTTTACACTAAACTAATAAAATTGGAATTTTTTTTTTTTGAAAAGTAATATATTACAAAATTTTTATGTAGAATTTATGACACGCATGATATAGTGGTAATATTTTTAAAAATAGAAGTCATCATGTGTCTTTTAATTTTAAAATTATAAAATTAAAACTTATCATTATGTACTTAATGGTGCCCAACATAATTGGGATTATTTTGTTTCCAAATGATGCTTGTGCATACAACTTTTTTATTGATGTATCTTCCCTTCTCATCATCAATAATATTTCCTTTGGCTGATCCCAAAAAAAAAAAAAAAAAAAACTTTTAACCGCAAGGGATTGGCTTTTAATTTTAAAATTATAAAACCAAAACTTATTATTATTGTTGTTGTTGTTATTTTTAATCCCAAAGGATTGGCTTAGTAGATGCAACTTGGGACTTGGGGATGTACTTATTCTAAGTCTTAGGTTCCACTCCTACTTAGTACTGTCAATTGACTTTGACACCCAGTCATAAAAAAATATATATATATATTACTATTACTTTTTATTTGTTTGTTATTATTTGTTTTCAACCAAAAGTCCCATCTCAAATTTATTCCTTCACACACACTCACTATAAACATGCATTATGTATAAAGGAGAATATTCAAGATTCGTATCAAATTATGGATAACTTTCAACACATCTTATAAACACCAAGTAGCTCAAAGTACAAATCTCAAAAAAATAGAACTACAAAACGAAAAGAATTACAGATCACATTATTTCTCAGAACAATCGAAAGCATATTTTAAAGAAATTAAATTGCAGTTTGCCAAATCTATTGACAATCAAAACAATAATACGAAGATGATCGTATTCTTTTATTTTTAAATCACATTTTATTACCACCTTATTATTGTGAATCACTTGCACTTGTTAAATATAATGAATAAAGTAGCTGACTTACTTATGGTAAGAACGGAAAGCGTAATAGGTCTGCAAGGCGGTGAACATGAGAAGCAGGACTGCAGCAATGACTTTCAGTGTAGTCCATAGATCTTTCAAATAAACACTATACAAAACTAACATATATCCATGCCACTTGTGCTTCATTGTGCGCCAAATGTCATCTAAAAATAAATAAAGTCTGCGCCAGTGCCACTGAGACATGCGGTTGTAGTAGTAGCCATTAACATCCTCACACAACTTGGAAAAATAGAAGTCGTTTAAAACAACTCCGTCGCATATAGATTCGAAAAAACTTGTAACACCTTCACCACTACCACCACCATCACTAGATTTATTTTCTATGATCCCTTCTTCATGAAGAATTCCAACATCATCGGAGGAATGGAGGAGACTTCTCATAAGAAAGACATATGAGGCAATGTGATGTGAGGTGCTGCCAATTCCGCCGCATTGCTCAAAAGCAATCAAATTGCGGAAGATTGTTTCCGTTATAGCTTCTTTTATGTGTAGTGGTGGCATTGTAATTGTAGCCACTGTACCAGTAGCGGCAAATTTTATGCCTAATAAATTTCGGTTTGCATCAGCTGTGTTGGGTGCAAAACAAATTCCTGCCTTCGAAAGTTTTGTGGCACAATCTCTTAATCCACTTCTTTGCAAGTCTCGAGATTGAGGGATTTGGTCAGACGACGTTTCAGGGCTTCTGACAATTGTGGGGAAGTAAAAATTGTGCAAAACATCAAGTAAATGCACACCAGAGAGTCTCGAGAATTCACTTTGAAATGCTTGGTTGCTCAAACCCAATGCCAATTTGAAAAAGTGTAATGCTAAAGTGGCCACATTATGCTCAGTAAATGAGGATCGTGATGGTTGTGGCACATGGTAGTTTATTTTGTCGAACAGAGTCTCCAGAACAAAAAATGGAATCTGGTTCTCAAGTAATGCCAAATCATGTTGAAGAGTTGCAATAGTCTGAGCATTATTGATAAGGGGGTCCTCCCTGTGGTTCTCAATATTTGAATATTTCAAAAACAGTTCGAGTAAGAAGCAGCCATCAATTAGCAATATTTCAGCTAACTTGTGCTCGTCCAAACCTGTTTCTTCTGAATAGCATCTTCGAGTTGCTTTTTCCAAATTTAGTATGGCAGTGACACAATCGTGCATGGTTGATTCTGCAACCGGATAAACTCTCTTAAAAAGATCTGCCATGTATCGCAGTTTGTGCTCATCAAAAGCTTGCATCGCTTTGTTATGATGAAAAGGTCCGATGGACACAATCCTAGTGTATAGGCACCTTCCTTGAGTTTTAAAAGTTTATGCGGAACTTTATATATACTCACCTTCCAGTTCGACCGGTTTTCCACCATAGCTAGCACTTTTTTAATCGAAATTATCAAATCATCGCATGTCCTTCCGGCTTGGTTATCATTTGACATCGTGCAGAGTAGTACTGCATATTCAAAACCAAGAACAAGAAAAGACAAAGCAATGAAATGTGTCGCATGAAAAATCATAATTAAGTGAAGCTTGGTGCGTCACATGAAAAATCCCATAAGAGGTAAAAATTTTCAGTAAAAATATTCATGGGATTATTACATGTCAGTGACATCAGTACAAATATATATATATATATATAAATTTAAGGAAAAAATTATAAATTTTAATACTAATATGTATAAAAATTTTCATTGGCTTGATATTTTTTTTGAAAAGTTACCATGTTGTGTAATTTTCTCAATATTCATCCTTCCAAGTTCTAAAAGCCCTATAAATGCTACTCCAATCCTAACCATCACAGTCTCTCATAATTGGCAACCAAAATCGGCAACCAAAATCGCAAATTTTCACAATCAGAGCATATGGTACACACATTTTAAAGAGTATACGATATAAGATTTTTCTACATTGAGAACTTTGAAAACTTACATATCTTATCATCATTTATTTATTTATTTTTAAATGAATGCCTTTGTTTATGAGGAAAATAATATAACAAATGCTATGTACTCAAAAAATAAAAAAATAAAAAAATTCAGAATTTTTTCAAAAATTGAATATATTGATGTAGATTTAGGGTGTGGGCTACAATAAGAATGAATTCAATTCATAAATTTCAAATTCTAGACATTTTTTAAAAATATTATTTTAATATGTAATAATGTACAAATAATATATAAACATAATTTTTATAAAATAATTTTATTTAAAATGATATAAACATTCATCACATTTTAAAATTATGAATCCCAAAAGTTTATTTATTTTCAAATAAGTGATCCACAACAAGACACATCCATCATTCTATATACAACCTTTTTTTTATTTGTATAGTATTATTGGGAACAATATTAGTTATCTTGAATAAATTTGGTGATTTGTTTACTTTAAGGATTGCACTTATCTACCTCATAATAAACGAGATGCGTGTCAAATTTTAAAAATCTGTGAGGTGTGGAGTGCTACTAGGGTGTTAATGAATAATGCTTGGGACCCCTTGTGGGGGTCACCCCCTCACCCCCCCTTTGCCACGTGGCGGGTGGTGATTGGAGGAGCAGGAAAAAAAAGAAAAAGAAAAAGAAAATGTGACCAATGAGAGAGAGAGGGGGTCAAAGGGAGTGGGGGGAAAAGGGGGGATGAATCATTGCTCGGTGTTAATATAGTATTTGAAATGTTTTTGTAGTTTAAACAATCAAGTATTTTTTATTAAGAATTTGTAATGTTATTAAGGGTATGTTTAGGAACTAAATATCTTAATTAAAAAGTTAAAAGATTATTATAAATTATTATTTTTTTTTTTACACAATCTTTGATAAAATGACAAAATTTTCATTTGGCAATAACTTTTTTTTGCCTAAATAAGCATAAAAAGACAAAATAGGCCAAATAATCCAATAAGACAAAATATTACATCCAAATTATAATCATTTTATTATTTCTTTCACAACCATCACATTCAAACAAAAAAACACCAAATTTTTTTTTTCAAACCAAACTAATTTAGCTATGTTAAATTAACCAAAAAAAAAAAAGAAACTAAACTAAATTAGCTCTTCACAATATTCCAGTTTAGCACTTAGAGGGGATATTTTATAGTTGTGAGTTCACCACTTCTTTACAAAACAAACCACTTATTTACACACCCAAAAAAAAAAAAAAAAATAAAGCATTAAAAAAATGAACTCACAACGACTCGCTGATTTTTTGGGTTCACTGAGAACAAAATCCTCTAGGGAACAAATCATCTAGGATCATAGAGGGAACAAATCAAGACATTCAAACTTCTTCAAGGCTGCATTTAGGTGGTTTGAACTACATCCGAATGACTACCTCCCACTCTCAGACACCCTAGTGATTGACCAGAGCAATCTTTTTGAGCCATTTACTTTAGGTTTCATCCCTAAAAATAGAAATTTCCGATTTTTGTACTCCTTGGTTTTATGGTAAGACCAGGTGATACAAAATAGATCCTATATCGTTAGATTTCTCACCTTCAATTGTAAATATGTCACACCATACAACAATCAACAGGAACTTTTACATTTTTGCGTTTCTGGGCTATTTGAGCATAAAAGAGAATGCTGCCTTTATTATTACTTAGTGCATCTCTGGGTCTTCTACATTAACCCTATTTGGTGCAGCTTAAAAATTGTTTATTTCAGCTTTTAACTTAAGTTAAGTTGTTTTTAAGTATTTGGTAGAGCTCAATGAGTGTAGATTATAACTTTTTATAAGTGAAAAATGAGTTTTTTGGTTGAGCACGGTTGGAGGTGCTTATTTTTTCAACTTATGTTTGAAGTTATAATCTATAAGCTGTTAAGACATAAGTTATAATCACTTTCCCACAATTCTACCAAACGGCCCATTGCCTATTGCCTTGGTGTGGGAGGATGCGAGTGTGGCTTTTATGAATAGTGGAGGCTATAATGTGAGCTCCCAGATAGAATAGGTAAGTTAGAAACTGTTTTGCTATTCTAACCAAGAACTATTGATTGTCCTTGCATTTTGTGTATGAAAATCACAAGTCTTGCAAAAATATAAAAATTATTGTGTTGATTAAATGATATTTTGTAAAAATATTTTCGTTGCTAAAAGCTCTCACAAAAATATTTTCATTGGTTTAGTTTCTTGTGTGTGAAAATGCTATTTGTTATGTCTAATTGAAGTTTAGAATAAAAAGGATTCAGATTAAGGAAATCAGGATTCAGATTAAGGAAATCTAGTGATAATACGAAACACGGGAATTCAGAACAACGCAGAAGAACATTATTTTTGCTCTTCCCTCCCATCCCATTTTAGCAACATGATGGAGATGGTGTTCTTTTTCCCAACAATTTTTATGAGGACATTATTGATGTTTCCCCTGCATTTTCCAGGGTTAATGAACTATGATAAATAATAGGGTAAATAACAAATACATCCCCTAAAATTTAATTAAAATACAAATCGTCTCCTATGATTCTGGAAATTACATCCACCCTATGAGGTTTCTAATTTCATAACAAATCGTCATTTTTATTAATAAATCATCAAGTTAATTAACAATTTTAATGATGTTAGAAATATATTTCAATTAATAATTTAAGTATTTTATTATTGTATAGGAAAACAATTATGAATTTCATTTTTTTAGTTAATTCTGTTAAATAAAAAATTCCAACAAGGGAGTATTTGTAATTTTTCAAATCATAGGGACTAATCTGTACCTTAATCAAACCTCAGGAGGTATATTCGTAATTTACTCTAAATAATAGTGGAAAGGGGATTTCTTCCCCTAGAATCAAAAGGCTTTGGCTGGAGGTAATTTCTCTAGAATCAAAAGGCTTTGATTAAGAAATTTACTTCTTTTAATGTTATTTTTGTGAACTCTTTTTAGAACTTGATTTGATATGAATTGGACAATTATTTGCCATGTTTGAAAAGTAATTTGTAATGGTGGTTTCTGAGTTTGGTTCTATATGTTGATTGTTCTCACTTCATCTCCAAGGATTTGTCGGAATCTAAACCTTTGAAAGGATAAGGGTTGGTCTAATACGTGAAACTAAATTTCTGATTTGAAATTTATAATGCATATTTGAAGATACAACTATACAAATATCATAATTTTTTGACCTCATGATTTCAGTTCTGCACGAGTTTGATTAGAATGAGGGGTAGACTTTTTCATCTCTCTATTATTAGGAAAAATGCAAGCTCCGTGCAGTGAGAAATCACATAGAGAAATTAAAAATATCTTATTTTTATTAAAAGTGTGATTAAAAAAATTAAAATCATATTTTGATTAGACCTAATTAATTTAATTGAGTGAGATAATATTTATTTTTAATCTCACATTCTAAATAAATAAAAAAAACAACGCCTAATTAAAGTAGTTGTCCAATGATTTGAACTCATAACTTTAATGTTATTTGGTCAAAATTTTACTATTAAACCAATGAACACCCAATGATCTTACCGTCTCACATTCTAAATAAGTGTAATTACATATCTTTTGTTTTTAATCACAATTTCTAAATAAGTGTGATTGTATATATATATTTCTAACCCTCCATCTCACATTCACAAACCGTCCATCTGGCCCTTCGTCTCCATTTCTAGAAATTTTATGCGAGGAAATATTTTCGTCTCTAATTATGTTTACACATTTTTCCCCAAATCAAACCTTGTCTTCACTGTTCTCTCACATTTCTCTCTGTCACTCACTCATCTCTCGCTCTCTCTCTCTCTCTCTCTCTCTCTCTCGTTTCTGCAAACCTTCTCACGTCTTGCTCCATTAGCTTCTCACACGAACAGGAGAACACTCACCTCTTCCATTCGCGATTACCAGCAACAACTGTGACTACTACCAGTGTTCGCGACTACAACCAGCAACCGCGACCTTCTCTCTCTCTCTCTCTCTCTCTCTCTCTCTCTCTTTCTGTTGGTCTGTGTTCTCATTCTTTGCGCATCTCCTTAATTTTTCGAATTGCAGATACCCTAGCCTGTTTATTTTATTTTATTTATTTTTTTATATCCAGCGTTTTTGTTTGCTATTTGGGGCTTGTATTATTCTTTGTAAATATTTTTTTCGTATCTAACATTTCTATTTCATAGAAAAGAATTATAATTTTAACACCTTATTGGACAAAAATTCATACTCTTGATTAAATTACATACTAATCGTTGATTAAATTCATACCCTTTATATTTTTACTGTTCTTCTCAATGAATTTTCAATTACTCTTTGGGTAATCAATTGGAAAATTCATTGCGTTTGCAAGTTCTTTTTGTGTTTCTGTTGCTGAATCTGTTACTTTAGTTTGAATGTGCCTATAAATTTCTTGGTTTCTATTTGAAGTTGGATGTAAGTTTTGATTATTCATGTTAGTTGGATAAATTACAATCCTGTTTATTTATTTATTTATTTTTATTAATGTAGGCAAATTTTAGGTTCAGTAATGCTTGGTGACTCGAAAATTTAAAACGACGTTATTTTGATACATTCGAGTCATTTGAGACACACAATTTCAGACCACCAAGCATTTTTCTTTTAGGTTGATCCGTGAACCCAAACATTTTGATTCATTGACATGCGTGCAGTTGATCCATCCAAAATACCAATTAATCTTGTAAGTTTGAAAAATCAATTTTTTTGAAAAAGAGCAACCTAAACAGAAATTTATCCAAGAATAGTATTTGGAAACAATTTGACTCTAAAAGGGATGAGCAAATATTAATCTAGCTTGATATGTGTTTCCTATTTTGCTGTTATTTTGCTTTTGTTGTTTCACCACTCTATAAGCATTGTTGCTCTATTTTAAAGAGAGAATTTTCAGAGATTCAAGATTTCTTAATTATGATAACATCTAGCATGTAGCAATAGAAAAGCTGTTCAACTACCCATAATGAGGGGGCACTAAGGATTCAGGCCCCAATTTAAACTTTGGTTTC
The DNA here is from genome assembly GCA_036172215.1 of Camellia granthamiana. Classification (NCBI taxonomy): domain Eukaryota; kingdom Viridiplantae; phylum Streptophyta; class Magnoliopsida; order Ericales; family Theaceae; genus Camellia; species Camellia granthamiana. Next base: position 185,392 of record JAXFYN010000072.1, read on the forward strand.
AATTTCTATCAGTTTCTCTTTTATTGTTCTATATTCAATGCAACCAAACAAAACACATTAATATCCAATAGCCACTAAGGTATTAGTTCTATTCAGATTTGGATCATGATTTATATGTTGTGATTTATACTTACATTTTGTGGTCGAATCTTTTTTTTTTATTATACGCACTAACCATGATGAAAAATACATATAATTGTGATTTTATCTGATTATTAATCATAGATTATTTAAGTTTAATATTAGGTTTTATTAGTTATTAATCAAACTTAAAATCTGTGATTTAAATATTTATTATCATGGTCAAAACAAGTGATGGAATTATTTTTAATAACGGTCAAAAAGTGTGATTAAAAATAACCCTTAACAACCATACTTTCAAATATCACGATTTGACAAAATAAAAACCTTGATTAAATAACATACATCACACTTAGGGGGTGTTTGGCAAGAAAAAAAAATAGCTTTGTTTAGGCTAAAATTCACAAAAAAAACAAAATAGACTAAAATAGTTAATAAGACAATGTCACATCAAACGCATAATCATTTCATTTTTTTTCACAAATATCACATTCAACTACAAAAAAATTCAATCATCTTCTCAAATACAAAAATTTTAACCTACTAAAATAGTCAAAACTTTCCAAACACCCACTTAAAATCCGTTTTATCTATGATTTTGTAGTAGTGTTTTGATGCAATGTTATTATAGATTTGGTGATTGGGACAAACTACTAATAGGTCCGTTAGATTTAATTTCCATCAAGTCCTATTGAAAATAAGTCTTAGTAAAATTGTTACTGAAAATAATTTTTTATGACGATTTTTGCATATGTCGCTAAAATATTGACATTTAGTGACTTTCTTTTTGTCACGGTTTTTATAAATTGTCGCTAAAGCTTACAATTAGTAACATTTTTCTATGACGAATTTTTCAAACTGTTGTTGAAAGTTAAAAATTAGTAACATTTTTTTGTGATTATTTTTTTTAAACTGTCGCTAAAATTTATATATAGTAACATTTATTATGATAAACTTTTCAAACTATTACTAAAAATAAATAATTAATAATATTTGGTGAAAATCGTCATTAATTCTTATAGCATCTATTGATAATAAATTTCCTTATCAAGTGGTATTGATTTCTGTGAGCATTATCTGAACTGGCAAGGAACAATCAATTTTTTAGTGATTGACAATCTGTTTTGAATTTGCAAAATTTTAAGTTACAACTCTTAAGCTTAAAATAATGACAATAATGACAATTTTTTCCTACTGCTAAATTTTTCCTTTGGTTTGATTTGATCTGTTTAGATAATGTGATCGAAACAGAGACTACTAAAAAACCTTATTATATAATGGAGTGTTTTGAAAAATTAGTAAAAATTTAATTTTTTGATTTTTTAAATTTTTTGTCTTTTTATAAATAAAAAATGTGAAAGATGATGTGACTTAAAGAGGCGTTTTGGGAATCCAGTAAAAAGCCAATTTTTTTTGGCTTTTAGCTTTTCTAGCTAAAAAAACTAGCTTTTCTTTCCAAAACACCCCAGCTTTTTGCCAAAAAAACTACTAAAAAAGTCAAAAGTCCAAAAAAATTAACTTTTTACCAACTTTTCAAAACACCTCAAAATAGATAAAAAATTAAACGCTAAAACTCCCCAACAGTCCCGCTACATACATCCACTTGGGGTCGACCCCTAGTGACGTGGCGTTTTCTGATTGGCCAGTTTTGTTTTTTTTTTTTTCCGGTCCAATCCCACAGTGCCATGTGGCACCCGGGGGGGGTGTGTGAATCACTGGGGGTAGGAAGCTTTTCTGAACGCCCCAATATGTGTTTTGTTGGTGTTTTTTTGGTAGCAAAATTGTTTGAGACCACTAGAATAATGACCACTAAGAGCTCTAAAAACACTGTTGCCCCAATTGAGTTGATGTTTTACTCTTTGTTTTTTTTTTTTTTTTTTTTTTTATGGACTGCCAGCTCATTAGAGCTGGGTTAGAGGTGGCTTTTTAGTGGGATCTATCACCACTGTTTTTGGTAGTATTGAAGGACATGGTAAAGGAATTTTGAAAACTCATCAGATTGAGGCAGAGTTCGACGCACTCCCCAAACATCCCAAAACAAACTGCGTGATGAGACATTTTGGAGAGCTGCCCAGGTAGTTCAAATGATTTTTACATGCTTTTCTTTCTTTGAGATGGTTAGTAAATAATGTTGCAGAGTTGCCAAACAAAATAGAAAAATGTCAGGAACTCTAGAAATTTTATCAAATTTAAAAAATTTGGTAAAATTTTTGGATTTTGTGGTGTTTTGAGAAATTAGTAAAAAGTTAATTTTTTTGACTTTTGACTTTTGTAATAGTTTTTTTTGGCAAAAAACTGAGGTGTTTTGGGAAGAAAAACTAACTTTTTTTGACTAAAAAAAAAGTTAAAAATAATAAAAAAAAAACTAATTTTTTACTGTGCTGCCAAAACGCCCATTTCTACCATTATTTAACAAAATGGGTCCTGTTAGGATTGCACACCGTATGCCACCAACACAAAAAGCATAAGTGGAAGGTATAAATATCAAACAGGACAGCAACACAAAAAGTATAAGTGGAAGGTGTAACTTGCACACTTAAGTGGCTGTTATGATGTGTGTGTGTGCTATCAGTTGTCCATTCGTCACAAGTACAAGTTCGACGTGTCTTTTGAGACATGTACAGGGGATTGGCTATAAGAAATAGTCGTCATATCGGAAACCAAAGAATGGAGATTAAGGCCTGGTTTGGGAACATACTAATTTAGTAATTTTTTGATTAATTGGTTAAAAAGGTAAGTAAAAAAAATTTATATGTTTGGAATGATTTTTTGGCTAATTACGAAAAGTTGTGCAAAAAGTAGAGAGAAGCCGTAATTGTTGACTTTTTAGTATGAATTGTTGACTTTTCGGCTAAAAGAGTAACTTTTTGGCTAATTGGCTAAAACAGCCAGTCCCCAAACAGGGCCTAAGGATCTTTTGGAAGCTGGTAAAAAGTCAACTTCTAATTTTTTATCTATTTTAAATCACATCACCTCTCACAAAACTTACTTACTAAAAAATAAAATAAATTAAAAAAGCCAAAAAATTAATTTTTTATCGACTTTCTAAAAACACACCTAAGTTATACAGTGAAACATATTTCTATTTGTTTCTGTGAGATTGGATTTAAGAATATGGTTTATTTTTATAAGTAATAAAGGTAATATAATTATAAATTATTTTGTGATGTATGTAATAATAGTTCTAAATTAGGTTTCGTTTGGAAAGTGAGTTAGTTTTTTGACTTTTTTGACTATTTTAGTCTGGGGCTAAAAAGCCTGATTTGAGAAGTGAGTTAGTTTTTTTTGACTTTTTTAGTGTTTGTTATGAGAGGAAGAATGTAATGATTATAGGTTGGAGATGATGTTTTATTTTTTGTGACTAAAAAGTCTATTTTGTCTTTTGTAATTATTTTAACCAAAAAAATTTCAAAATTCATCTTCCCAAACCAAGGCTTAGGGATTGTTTGAGGTATTCTAAATAAGTGTATTTTTTGTCTTTTTAGACTAAAAAATTGAAGAAAAAATATGGATGTTTGGGTTAATTTTTTGTTTTTTTATGAAAAAATGTGTAATAAAAAATTATATAAATAAGTGTGGGAGAAGTTAGTGGGTTGGCTGTGCGGAAGGTTGTGCTGGCAGCGGGATGGGAGACGGAAATGATTGGTTGCTTCGCGGGCAATCATTTTCCATGTGCTGCTCATTCGTGGGGCCCACCACGGGTTCCATTTTGACAATTTGAACCGTTCAATATGTTGAACTCGCCGAGTACTATACGATTATAAAAAATCATATTGATCGGATATTGATAGCTATCTGATCGGATTAGTTTTTGTTCACCAGTTAACTATAATACCACCTTTTTTTTATATACAAAACTGATTTGATCATATAGTTAACGATGTCCGATCAACGTGATTTTTTACAGGTATATAGTAATCGATGATTTCTATATATTGAACGGTTCAGATTATCAAAATAGAACCTGTGGTGGTCCCACGGGCCGAATAGCACACAGAAAATGATTGCCCGCGAAGTAGGCAATCATTTTGGTATGCCTGGATAGCAGCCAATTCAGCTGACAGAAGGGTCACATCTGACTCAGTTTTGGGGTATTTTTTATGTATAAATTTATTGAAAAATACTTGGGACCTCTAATTAGAGGTACCACTAATGATGTGGCAGTGGGTCCCACCACTGCCACAACCAATCCTGTGTCTTGATTTTTTTTATTTTTTATTTTTTCTCTTTTCCACCTCATTAGAGGTGTGTTTAGAGGTCTGTTTTTAGAGGTCTCTAGCATTGTTGAAATTTATTTTTTTTGTATATTTTTTTTTGTAAATAGTGATAATTTTTTAACTTTTTAAGTAATTTTTTGATTTTTTAACTTTTTTTAAAGATGCCAAACCTAGCCTTAGTGTCATGGATGGCTTGACAGAATACTGGATTTATTGACTTAGGTGCTGTTTGAGAAGTGGGTTGGGGTGAGTTTGGGGCTAAAATAATCACAAAAAATAAAATAAATTTTTTACTTAATAAGACAAAATATCACATCTAACTCATAATCATTACATTTTTCTTCTCACAAAAAAATTAAAAAAGTTAAAAAGTTAACCCACTTTTCAAATTAAATTTTTTAACCTCAGATTAAAATAATTAAAAAAAAATTAAAAAAAATAAAAAGTCAACCCATTTTTCAAACGAAGGCTTATTAAGGATAACTGTTGTCCCTTGGGGGTGTCAATTGTAGGAACTGAATCTCACTGCGGTGTAGTTTGGAAAGAGACTTTTTAGTAGTTTTTTAATTTTTTTTTTAACCTTTTTATAAGGTGAAAAAAAATTGTTCTTGGAAATGATTTTGTCTTTTTTTTTTTTTTTGGGTTTCATGTTCCCTTAGTGGAGCCTGACATCCAGATGAGTAGTACTTTCAGTTCATTTTAACCTCCTATAATTAATAAGTAAATTTTAATCTTGTCATTTTTCTAAGGAAAATATCATTTCAATGAAATTTGAAAAAAGTATTTGCACATTAGTGGAAAATTTTACAATATTAAAAGATAAATTTATATGAGGAGGATTCTCTCTGGTCTAAAATTTAGAATTGAGGGGACTGTTTGGGCCTATGGAACCCACTATGGATTATGTTTTGATAATTTAAATTATTTATTTTGTCAAGTGCATCGTGTATTTTATTCATAAAAAAAATTAGGTTGATCCGGTAATTACAACTTATTCAGTTTATTATTTTTGTCATAAAATTTATTTTTTAAAAACATAATTGTCGTCTAATTTTTTAGTAAAAAACATGGCAAATTAAACTAGTTACGGTTATTGGATCGATCTAATTTATTTATTTATTTATTTATTTTTTTTTTATGGTTGAAATACGCGAAGTGTCTAATAAAATAAATGATTCGAATTACTGAAATGAGGCTTGTGGGGTCTAGTCCAGATTTTGGGTTGGAGGTCCTCCAAATTTATAATTTTTTTTTTTATTTTATCAAATTGAGATTATTTTGCTGAAGTTAACACTGAAATACTATTTCCTTTTTTTCTTAAGTGATTTAGAATTTGAATTAAAAATAGGGAAATTCTATCATACACACGCTTCAAAAGAGTGCACCGTATGCACCTCTAGTTATGTTATTTTCTTCTTTAATTATGACATTATTTTAATTGTAACTCCTGAATTCTTTAGTCATGACTCATGTTAGGTTTAGTTATAACATTTTTTTTTTATAGTTATAACTCAAAACGTATGAAATTATGTTATTTTTTTTAAAATTATGTTGTTAAATGTGTATACCATAGTGTGTCCATTAAAAATATGTTGTCATAGTTATTTCACAATCACTAATCTTGAAAGGAATGTTTCCATTCCATTCAAGTAATGGAGAGAATTCAAATCTTTTGAGTACTTCGAACAACATAAAACTAGATTTACATCGAGAAGTTAATGATAACTGATAATATCAAGTTGGCAAAAATGAAATATAAAGATCCAACTAATGAACTCAAGAAGGCATGTTATGAATCAATGAATATTGTTGCAAGAAATCCTTAAAACAAGAAAATGAAGTAAACAAGAACATAAACCTACCTCAAAAGTGTTGCAATCCTCGGTATGAAGTGGTCTTGTTTCCTTCAGTTTAGCATACAAGTATTTCGTTTGATCACAAAACTTCAAGAAGTTTGGAAATTTTATGGAGTGCAGTTGAAGAAGGTTGTCAAAGGGTGGTTGGATGGTGAAATGATGGAGAGAGTACGGCTTTGTTTGCTTCTTAGTGCTCTCAAGATTCTTTGTTGTAGTATGTTATTTTGTAATGCGAGGTGTATAACATTACATTTGATGCACTATTTATAGGCTTAGATGACCTGAAGGCCAAGCTAGGGCACACGTCTATTAGACAGATACATTGGAAACATGGTATTTTTTAAATGGCCATGGCTTCTGTCCAGTCCGAGATCGGACTGGACCGTACTGTTGAGTCTGTGGGGGGGCTCATCATAGGTCTCGTTTTGATAATCTGAACCGTTCAATGTGTAGAACTCGTCGAGTACTATATGCCTGTAAAAAATCACGTTGATCGGATATTGATAGCTATGTGAACAAAATAGTTTTTTATCAACCGTTAATTTTTTCACCGTCCATTTTTTTTATACAAAACTGATTTGATCACATAGCTATCGATATCCAATCAATAATATTTTTTACATACATATAGTACTCGACGAGTTCTACACATTGAACGGTTCAGATTTTCAAAACGGGACCCGTGGTGGGCCCCCACGGGCCCAACAGCACGGTCCAGTCCGATCCCGGACTCGACAGAAGCCGGACTCTTTTTAAATACTGAATAATTACTCAATGTACAAGAATTTTGATCATTTTTTTAGGCACATTGGAAAATAATAGATCATTTCCACTTCATAAGTAGAATGGCTATTTTTTTTTTTTATTTCAGTTATATTACAAAATTAACAGTCTAATACTATCACATCATTTTGAGTTGTCTAATCTTGATTATCTACAAAAGTAACAAAAATAACTAAAACATAAAAAAATAAAAATAAAAATTCAATAAAGACGAACAAAAATATATCTAAAAATATTTTTTAAAAATTAAAACCAAACAAAATCTTAAAAAGAGATGTCAAATGCTTTCCGGCTGATCTAAAAAGAGATGTGAAATCTTTCTGGGTGATTTTTGTAAGTATATGATAGGATAATGCTATGGTAGACATGCAAGTTATGTTATTTATGAGTTTGATTATCATAAATGTGATAATTTAATAATATAAAAGTCAAAATTAAAAAAATAATAATAATTATAATCAAATATCATATGAGGCATAACTAAATAACTTTTGCATCATAACAGATATTATAACGTATCATAACAAATAAGTCTTAACCAAATACACAAAAATCATAACCAAATGTGCATATTTTGATGTCACTCGCATTTTGTTTGAGAATAGATTATTTTAATAATTTTCTAATTTTTTGACTAAAATATGAAATAAAAAAATTAGTATATTTGAAAATAATTTTTTGACTTTTAATATGAAATAATTTGTCAAAAATCAAAAAATAGAGAAAATGACAATTTTACCCTTTGTTGGAGCGTTGTTCAACCGGTGAAAAGGTCCTCACCTGACCTGTCGTCAGGTGAATTGATGGAGGCGGCAGCAAGTGGGGTTCACCATTTTTACTCACCTGACCCGTTTGAAGATGCATCAAATGGGGTTGTTGGGAAAACATACGTGGTGTGATGGGTTTAATTTTAGAATTTTCATTCCAATAAAAAATTATCAATTTTTTTTAAAATTTATAATTAAATACTCAATTTAAAAATCAATTTAAAATTATTTTTAAAACTTATAACTAAACATACAATTCAAAATTTAATTCAAAATTCTTTTCAAAATTCATAACCAAATTCTTTTCAAAACTCTATTTAAAAAAAAAATTCAAAAAAATATATTTTATTTTGTTTATAAAAATTATTTTTAGAATCATGATTTGAGTGTGAAATACTATTTTCAGTTATGATTTTTGAGTTGAGTTTTGAAAGGAGAAAATTTATTTGATTATGAATTCTGAAAAAAAATTTGAGTTGTATTTTGAGTTTTAAATCATATTTTAAAATTTTATGGATTTATATTCTTTAAATATTTAAAAATTTTCTTAATTTCATTTTTTTAGGGTAAATATTTTATATTATAAATATTTATTTATTTACTTTAATGCGCACTATATTTCATATATTTAAACGCTGCATTTTTTAAAAATATTTTAAATATTTTTTAAAATATTTTAAATATTTAAAAAATTATTTTTTATTTCAAATATATAATTTTTATTTTTTATTTTAAATATTTTATTTTATTTTATAAATATTTTAAAAATATTTTAGTTTTTTCATATTTTTAATATTTTTTAAATAATTATTAATTTTTTTAAATATTTATTAATTTTTTTGTAAATTTAAAAAAAAAATTGGATCGCCATATATATCTAAATCATAAGAAATTATTTGGCTAATACTTAAAAAAATGAAAAAATATTTTTTGAAAAAATAAAAATAAACAAAATAATTTTTGAAAAATATATTTTGTCAAAAAAATATATAATAAAAAATAATTTTAAAGAACAAAATAAAAAATATTTTTTTTGAATTTTTTTAATAGAATTTTGAAAGAGTTTGATGATAAGTTTTAAAAATAATTTTTAAATTGAGTTTTGAGTTATGTGTTTAGTTATGATTTGAGTGCAAGGTTGTGTTTTAAGTTTAAAATATTTAAAAAATTAAAATATTAAAAAAATATTTTAAAAATAAAATAAAATATTTAAAATAAAAACTAAAATGTTCATAAACTGTTTTAAATATTTAAAAAAATAAATCTAAAAAATTTCAAAACACAGCTCAAAATTCAAAATACAACTCAAAACTCGTTTTAAAATTCAAAAACTTTTTTCAAGATTTAAAATTTAAAAACTCAAAATTCTTTTCAAAATTCATAACTAAACAAATTTTCTCTTTCAAAACTCAACTCACAACTTCACACTTAAATCACAACTCTATACTCAAATTATAATTGTAAAACTAAACCAAACGAAGCCATAAAGATGCATTGTGGGACTTCACTATTTTTTTTTCCTGACCAATTTGCTACAATTTTATTCATCTTGTTTGGTTCTAATTTTTAGAATGCAACAATTTTACTTAAAATTTTTCTAAAATATTCTTTTTAAAATTCATAACTAAACTTATTTTTAAAACACCATTTAGAATAAATATTTCAAAACTCATAATCAATCTTTTGGCAAAACTCTATTTTTCCAAAAAAAAAAAAAAAAGGGTAAAAATGCGAAATTTTTTAATTTTGTTCTTTAAAATTAAAAATTTTCTATTTTTATGGGAAAATATTTTTTGCAAGAAATTTTCATTTGGTCTACTATTTGCAAGAAATATTTTTTGGCCCTATTTGTTATGATTTATGTATTGGCCAAAAAATAGTTACCCAACTCTTGGATAAAATTAAAAAAATTTGTAAATATTTTTAAAAAATATCTAAAGTAATTTTAAAATACAACTCAAAATTCAAAACTCTTTAAAAAAAACTCTTAAGAAAACTTATAACTAAACAAATTTTCTCTTCAAAAATTCATTTCAAAACTTATCTTTGAAAACATAATTCTACACTCTACACTCAAAACTACAATTCAAAAATGAAACAGAGTATATGTCAAAATTTTTGAATAAACGGAAACCAAACGGAGTATAACTCTTGAATAAAATCAACTAAAATCAACTCTTGAATAGATCTATTGGTTTTGACTTAAAAAAAAATAGAGTACGTTAAAATTTTTGTTCACTTAAAATTATAGTTGTTTGATTTTAGTTTTTTGAAAACATTTTTCAGAAAATTTTATTTTCTTATTTTCCTTATTTTTTTTTGTTTTTATTGAATTTTTTTAATATTTAATCATTTTTTTAAAATTTTTAGACATACCTAACATAAATACACTTAAAAAGTAAAATTTTTGTGAATTTTTTTTTAAAAATTTACTAAATACCAAAAATACAAAAAAAAATATAAAAATTCAGTATATTTTTCTTATTTTTGTGTATTTATTAATTTTTGAAAATATTTTTTCAAAATTATTTTATTTTTTAGATACATATAAGTAAGGTGCATCTAAAAGTAAAAAAAAGTTTAAAATTTTTAAAATTTTCACTAACCAACAAAAAAATATAAAAAATAAAAAACTTGATTTTAAAAAGATTGAATTCAGAAAACTAAAACCAAACACACTTCACTTCAACTACTATTTTTGTTCACTGCAACGGTTGGAAATTGGGTCGGGTTTAGAACTTGGACCCAATTGGACTACCCATGGTGGCATGACTCGATTAGAAGAGATTCAAATAAAATAATAGATTGTATTTCAAGATATAAGATAATCTTGATATGAATAATTGTCAATATATTGGATGATAATTATTAATTGGATATTGTTCATATGGGATAGACATTATCTAGAACAATACATCTATCTTATGGGTCTCCTAACTCTCCTATATAAACAGAACTTGAGTTCTGTATTTAACAACAAAAATTATACGTTCTCTCTTCCATTAACCATTCCGTCTTTGTATTGTGAATAGTGTGTGTAGTTCTCTAATAGTTCTACTCTACTGTTAAGAATTATTCAAAGACATCAATGGAGGCACGTGATTCACCTACATGATCTATGGATTCAGTTTGAGCGTAAAAGATATGCCTGAATCTGTTTATTTTCACTGTGTATTATTTCTTATTTTTCCTACATTGGTATCAGAGCCATTGTTGGGTGTTTTCGTATTATTTGTGCATGAATATATGTATAGATATGATTTGTATAAAAAAAAATTGATGTTTTTCATATAATCTTTGATCATCCTAAATTTTTTATATGTTATAGTCCATATAATATAGTGCATATCTACAAAGTTTGGAAAAAATACGATGGTCGAATTTTGAGAGAAATTGAGATTTATATTTAATTTTCGTAACTTTAGTTGCATGTTACTTTTACATGTTTTATTTTTATGTTATTAAAATTATATATTTAGAATTCTTGTTTTGAGACTTTCGAAACGACATATTATGAGGCTGATTCTGAGTTACGATTGATGAGAAAATTAAAACCCTAATTCTAGGTTGAAGAATTGAAGGTTGCTGCGTATTGAATACACGTCATAGATGCTGACATCATCGTGATGCAAGTGCTGAAGCATTATCGCTTTGTTTGGATTTCAAGAAATTTAAAATTACGTCTAAATTATTGGTTATAATTCGGATTGAAGCATGATTTATGCCGTTGGACTTATAATTAATTTTTCTACAAGATTTTAAAGTTTCAGAATTTTATGAAAAATAAAATATTTTTTATTAATATTTTTACTTTAAATTGCTTTTGGGAGAACATGACTTGGATTTTGGACTTGAAATTTGTACAGTAGACTACTACTATGTAATATTATTTACTGGTATGATTTTTGTATTTTTCCAGAGTCTTTAATATTTATTTATGATTTTCTATGTAATTATTAATTACTTGTAATTCTAAAAAATTTCAAAAAATTACAGAAATTATAGAAATATATTATGACATTATTTAAATACTATATATAGCATGTTAAGTTCTTTTAAATGATTAGACCTTATTGTATGTTGTTATTTTAAATAGCATGATTTATTTATATTGGTGAATTTTAATTTCATGATTAAATATTGTAGCATGTTTTCTTTTATGAATTACATTGAGATATTATCATGTCGAGTTAAATATTTTATCATGTTTTAGACATGTCATAGTTAGTGGGAGGTTGTTCAGTTGAGAGAAATTTTTGTGGATTTACTCTCGAAAACTAATAGTTTGCGCTTGAATTAAATTAAATTTTAGATAATTGTCACTTGTGACACAAGAGATGATTATGAACTTAACAGATTTTCGATCTTGTGACTTATGTAATATTATCACTATTTAATTTAGATTTTTGAGGTTAAATTATTTTGTGATATGCTAATCAAATTAATCCCAATGCGCATTTTTTTCCCTCTAATTGACTTAGCTTATAGAAGTTAATTTGGTTGACCTAGACTTAGTAAAGATGTTCAAATGTGAACAATGTAATCCTATTTTTTAGATGAGCAGAAAGTCTTGGAGACTTTAGGTCAGACCTTAATTGAGTCAAAGCAAAGAAACACAACTCAATGTCACCGTAGTTTTGTTGCCTTGTTTGGCGTAATAAAAACTAATGTGTACGCTATGATTAGCGGCATGCTAAGTAGCTTTGATTGGCGAGTTTGGATTTGTGAAATTAGTAAGCCCTCAATAGATTTAGATATGATCCTGACTATTCAGTTGCGTGGATTGATTTTGCAATTTGACTTGTAATAAATATTGCATCATTGGATGAAGCAACATTCAAGAGTCACGTCATCCAAGAAATGCGAGCTTAAATGAGTTAGTCAATAAGTGTAAGATGAGTAGCCAGTATGAGCAGTATTTTGCTCTCTACCCAAATAATGGGAGTGGATGGAGTAAAATTTCATGCACTATGATAGTGTGCGTTGAAGTATCACTTGGAGTTAAAAGATTAGCGCTTAAAAGCTGCAAAATCTATTAACACTAAGTGAGAAGATTAGCGCATAGTGGTTGCAATCTATTAGCACTGCCAACTTGTCTAAGTCTGGGCACTTACTGTCTCCACACTTGAGTGTGACACATGAGGAGGTGCTTTTTTTTTGTATGATTCCTTAGTTAGGCTAACGCTCCTGAATGGCGTTTACCACTATGTGCAAAAGTTGCAGCATAGTAATGAAAAAGTCAAAGCCGACAAGGTTGTTATGACTCTAAGAATTTGACGAATTGCTCGTGAAGGCATTGTGTTGAATTAGACTCTTTAGCCTAATTCGAGCTTAAGTTGCTTCAAGAGCTGCCATAGATTGATGGTTTATTCTCTCCTTCTTGTGGATAGTAGAATTAATTACAATTAAGTATGGAGCGAGAAACAGAGATGGCAAGAGGAGTATCATCATGTTTCAACTAAATGCAATAAAATGTATGGAGAATAAAATTGACTTGAAGGTGCAGAAAATTAGCACTTACTAGTTAAATTTGCGACTTAGGCATACTTAATATCTCCATGACATCTTTTTATGATCTAGTAAACATTAGTTAGCCATGAGTCATTACCTAGTCGGGCCTAAACCTTTACACTTGTCTTTGAGAACTCACACATTAGGATGATTGGAATTAGTTTATGACATTGGTCATAAACTGATGGCTTGTTGTACTTAACCACATTAATGAAAAGATGACATGGATAGTTTGAGTAGGCCCTCTCGGGCCCACTCGCTTATAACATCTTGCTCTCATGTGAATGTGTAACTTTGTTCGCAATGATTGCGCACAAGTAAGTAGGAAAGCCGCAGAAGGACATCTGTATTGGCATATTTGGTCCACTATGATATTTGTGACTAGATATGTGTAAGGATAGGATAGTTAGTGTCACGACCCAAACCCACCCCTATAGGTTTAGCGTCGTAACCGGCCAGTAATCCTTGGATTACCAAAGGCCTCTGAATAGATTAAACATATAATTAGGGGCTGAGGAAGCAAATATACAAATATACATAGTCCATAAGGCTGTGCTGACGTATATGAGACAAAAAATTTCAAACAGAACTTATATACATATATGGGTGACGTCATAAATACACAAGTCTTATGTTACCAATTTCAACATATAACGTCAAAAGGGGAAACTTAGCCCACTGTACAGAGAAACAAAGCAAACAAAAACATTTCTAGCAAATTACACAGCTTGACATTGCAAAAGGGGAACCCCTCTCCGGGAGGCACAACGGTTGGCTGACACAAAACAAAGACACCAGATCCTCATCCTTGAGTATGGTCATGCGCCTGATCGGCTACATACATAATATGAATAATGAGCGGAAGCCCAGTGAATAATAACAGAGTAAAGATTTTAATAAATGATATCCCTTTCCAAATCCGGAAGCACATTGATATTTGTATTCTTATTCAAAACTTAACAAAAATCGGATCAAACACAGGTTCATATACACATACTTCATGCTTGAGTAAACTTGGTACATTCAAAGGTACTAATACTTGTTAGTTCCATAAGGAACCTCCGGCCGGGTACGAATAACTTGCCAGTTCCATAAAGGAACCTCTGGACTGGGAACGGATAACTTGTCAGTTTCATAAAGGAACCTCCAGCCGGGTACGGATAACTTGTTAGTTCCATAAAGGAACCTCCAGTTCGGGTATAGATAGCATACTTGAATCACAGAATTAATGCTACAAATACTTGTTAGACTTGGACAATCATTCATTGTACAAAACATAACATTTCATAAAACAGATCTTATTTCATGTACAGAAAATACTTTAACTTGAACATAACTTTACTAAGTCATTACTCACAATTAACATATGGCTTCAGGGCAACAGGCAGAATGGGCAAATCAAACGTCTTTTGGTGCGTGACCTACGCAGTTACAGAAGGAACACGTACTGAATTACACACCTATTTCTTTCTTATCTTGGTGTGTTTCTACTTCTTATCCTCATTATGGTGTCTTAATATTGTCTTAGGAATGCCTAGGATGCAATGAGGATGCTACAATGCTCTTGAAAATATTTTACAAAATTTGTTAAAAACAGAGTCCTCGCTTGAGCGTGACTTTTCCCGCTTGAGCGTGGGGTCAAATGTGAGGGGACGCTCGAGCGTGACTTCCTCCGCTCGAGCAGTCTGTAAACTTCTAAAAAAGTACTGGTTGTGTGATTTTCACGCTCGACGGACACTCGACGATCGCTTGAGCATGAGATTCAGGTCCTCGCTCGAGCACAACTCTTGACGCTCGAGCGGACTGTAAAACATGGAGGCTTCTGGAGCATACATATTATGCTCAAGCTGACTTTTGGTCACTCGAGCGGAAGTGCAAAAATAAAGGTGTACGCTTGAGCGTGGAATATCCCGCTCGAGTGGAGAGATCGAATTCTAGAATTTCCAGATTCACCTCCCAAGCTTCAAACTCAACTTTAATGTTCCAAAACTCATTCTTTTGGGCCAAAAGCTTGAGGAAACATATCTAAACTTGAAAAACATTGAGAATTAAAGATCATTTCACAAAATCAAGGCTTAAAAACTTGTCAATTGTGCAAAATCAAGTTTGAAATATGAAAACATAACATAAACATGACATGCATGAAATGATTCGAGCTCCAAGTCTTCAAATCATGATCAAATGAGGTCCAATGGTAAGAAATGTGATGAACTCTCAAAATTATGATAAACTTGATACATGCATGTGAGATACAAGTGAAATTCAACTCAAAATGCTATGAAATATGCATGCATGCATGGTTTGAGTTCATTTCTTCAATTCTATCTTAATTCTTGTTTAATTCAACTCATTCCTCTTGAATTCATGTCCTAGCCATCATAATTGCATAATTTAGGTGTTGAACTCCTACCTCAACCTCTCAAATAGGTTCTAGATGATGAATACACTAAGACTCCAAGCTCAAATCGTTGAGTTCCAAGCTAATCCTCCCTAAGTCTTGCATTTCCCTTGTTTATCTCAATTCTCTTCAAAGTTGGCTCTAGTCTCCCCCTTATCTCTCTCTCTCTCACGGTGGGAATTAACAAAATGATGAAGAAGGTGAGTTAGAATGCATGTAGAAGCCTTATATAGGCTTGATTAGTAAATTAATTAATTTCTTGCTTAGGCTAATCAACTAGGATTATTTTATTCTAATTAATTCGTTCTGAATCGAATATTAATTAAACCTACCACAAAAATTCTAAAAATTCTAACTAACACATAGCCAAAGTTAATTTCGTGATCGGATGCCGATAAGGCCTTCGAATTCGCAAAAGAAACAGAAATGCAAATAGATATTCCTACGATAGACAGATAGAACACACATAATGCTAGACACATGCAATTAGGGACATAATTTCATTTTATTTACTCATTAGACATATTAAATCATGGTTAATTAGCTAATCACAGGTCGGGGTTATTACAGCTAGCCCCAATCTCGACACATTTTGTAATATCCGCCTCCTTCATTAACCGTTAAATTTGAGACTTATCTTCATTATATGCTTTCATGTGATTTATAAGCTTGTGAGTATGTGAATTATGTTCTATGATTTATTTAGGTCTATTTGGGTGACAGATATTTTAATTCATTAAATGACTTGTCTGATTCGTTCAGTTGAGAAATTATGAGTTAAATAATGGACTAGGTGATTAGAGCCTAATTCATTTTAATTGGTTAAACTTAGGTTATAATTGGAAATTATGTAATTAAGTGCCTGCAATTTAGTTTAATTTGAGTCAAAGTAAATTTTATATATATATATATATAAATATGTATATGTTTGAGTTTAATGGGAAGAGAGAGAGAGTGTTCTAGAGGCTTGGAGAAAAAAGAGGATGAGGAGAAGAAAGGGAGTTGATCAAACCTTCATCAAATTAACTCCTTAAGGTAAGAATTCTTCTCATTTCTTATATTAAAATAGTTTCATCTTGAACCCATGGAGTTTAAGTGGAGAATAATGGGAAATTCTCCAACTCTTGGCATGATTAGAGCTCACCCACTTGACCTTGCATAAAATTTGAGTTAGATTTTCATGGTTTTTGAAGCATAGAGCTCATATATGCATAGTTCTTGTTTTCTTTTCAATTTTAAGGTCACCTATGTGATTTTGGGAATTGGAGGTGATTTTGAAGATCTATTTTTGGTTTGAACTTAGATATTGGTCATTTATCATGTTTGAATGAGTTTTGAGCCTTACTTTGTACATATTTGGGTTTGATTTTTGAGCAGGGGGAACCTAAAAATAGAGTAGAAATTCGATTATGGAATACCCAGAACCGCACATGCGGTAAGGGGAACCGTACGTGCAGAAAGTGGGCCGCATGTACGGCGAGAGGCCCGCATGTGCGGAAAATAGGGAAAAATCAACTTTGCATTTTGAAATAATTGCACCTCATGGCGCATGTGTGGTGAGAGTGCCACACGTGCGGCCAAGGGGCTCCGTACGTGTGGCGATTTGGCCAGCTCGGGGTCAGTTTTCTACTCCATTTCTTCACCTTCTGGGTCTCCGTTGGCATGATTTCCACATGTTTAGAAGTGCATGTGTATAACATGAGCAACATAAACATTAAAAGAGGAAATGAGACAATTAGGCCAATCATTTGCAAAACAATGAAAATAATTAGATCATTGTACATCAGATTTAGTGTGCTATATCTGTTTCTATCTGTGTAGGTCAAACACCACATTTCAGCTATGCTTTTCGCGGAGCCAACTGTAAGTAACACTGTTATAAAGATATGTTTAATTATAAGTATTTTCTGACTTCTACTATACTCTATTTATGAAATGAGGTTTTCTGTTAAACTGAATGATTGTCCTGTGTTCTAGAACTATATTTGTGGTATCCTTAACACCTATTTCAGTTACAGAGATCTCTGTTAGTTCTGATTCTCGGAACTCCTGTTCATTATGTGGATGACCATCATATCTGATTATCCGATCTTTTAACCGTCTGTTCGGTCTTCATGACCCCCTGTATTAGTTACTATTGGATGTACCACATATATCTGTTATGTTTTGCTATGATTTATGTATCTGTTCAGTATATCATTTCAATTATTTATTACTATCAAGGACAACATTCATAACCTCTTTACACTACTGTTATTCACTAGGCTCTAGCTCATGTTTTCGTATATATATGTAGGTGACCCAGTGCAGAAGGGGACGTAGTGGTGTTGGCCTAACCTCAGTTTTGTCAAGCTACTATTTGGTGCCTCACGGCGAGGTTCCTATCTATCGAAGTACTTAGGTGGCCGGTGACCACCTTTTTGCGAATCACTCATGTGTTGGTCGGAATTTTGAGAGTAACCAGGGTTTCCCTTACCACCCTATTTTACTTTGGTTATGTATCGGTTGTTATTGAGACTTTTTTTTTTTTTATAACTTAACAGAATTGTAGTACCTGGATGTACATATGTGTCTATAGATATGGCTATGCATTTTGTCTCATATAAATTCACAACTCATTAGACGTTCTATTTTTCATATATATATATATATTAGCTTCTGCTAGCCCCAATTATTTAATCTGTTCAGGAAGGCCTTTGGTAATCATGGATTACTGGCCAATTACGATGCTAAACCTATAGGGGCGGGTTTGGGTCTTGACAGAGTGGTATCATAGCACGAGTTATACCGCACACACATGTCCTAATGAGCTATAAGGTGTCCTAGAGAAGAAGTAGGGCATATTACCAGCATGTATGAGTGTGTGTGGATTTCTTATGTTTGTGTAATGTGCATGTGACTATGAAACATCTGTGTCCTATGTTTATTATCATTATGTTTACATATAGACCAATGGAAGAGACAAGACCTACAGATGTAACTGAGTCTTCTGATGCACGAATAGACCAGTTAGAGCGAATGGTGGAATTATTGACAGAAATTTTGAGGCAACAACAATGACAGCCATTTCCACCACCTCCTCCTCCACCACTAGTCCTTGTTGAGCCACCTAATAACGGTGATATCATTACACTGACACAGAAGTTTAATAAATTGAAACCATCTACTTTTTCGGGAGGCCTGGAACCACTGAAAGCTGAAGCATGGATTTTGGAGATTGAGAAGTTGTTTGAGGTTTTTCCATGTTTTGAGGAGCAAAAGTTCTTGTTAGCAACTTTCACCTTACATGAGGAAGCAAGAAGGTAGTGGATGCTTGTTCGCGATCAGAATGTTTCTATGACCTGGGCTTAGTTTAAGGAGGCATTCTATGAAAAATATTTTTCGTAATGTGTGAGGGACCGAAAAGTAACAAAATTTGAATAGTTAAAACAAGGGACTATGACAGTATGAGGCCAAATTCACTGAATTGACACGGTATGCACCACATATGGTGGACACCGATTACAAGAAAGCAATGAAGTTTGAAGGTGGACTGGATGTCGAGGTTGTTGACCGGATTAATGTATAGAAGCTGGTGAAATACGTTGATATTCTAAACCGAGCCATTATGGCTGAATCAAATATTGTTGCGTTAAAGCAAGCCAAGACACCCGTTGCTAAGGCACCAGTTATTGAATGGAGGGGTAAGAGACCGGGATTCAATTTTAAGAAAGGTCGGAATAACTCAAGCACTTTACCAAACAAGAGGCAGAATATAGGATCATCCACTAACTCAGGTTAGGGAGATGATATACCCATTTGCCCGAATTGTGGGAAAAGACACAGGGGGATTTGCCGTAGGATTTTTGGTGCGTGTTTTCGGTGTGGAAAGACGGGTCATATGATCAAAGATTGCCCACTAGTGTCTTAAAGTGCAAGTCGGCCTAAGGCAAGTTCAGCGGCATCAGTGTCAACACCAAGGGCGAATACAAAAGCCACTTCAGGAAAGGAAACTTTAAAGCAAGGACGAGTTTTTGCGCTGGTACCGGGGGATGTGCAAAACACAGAGACAGTTGTATCAGGTACTCTTTGTATTTGTTCTCAGGATGCTTATGTTCTAATTGATTCGGGGTCTACACACTCTTTCGTGCCTTATGCTTTTGCTTCAAAATTAGCTAGACCCTTGGAACCAATGAAGTATCTGTTACTTGTGACCTCTCCTATTGGAGAATCTATGACTTGTGCATCTATGTATCCTGCATGTGAGATCATCATTGGTTGCGTAGTTTATATGTTGATTTGTTGCCCTTATATATTGCTTATTTCGATGTAATTCTGGGGATGGATTGTTTAGCAAAATATTGTGCTACTATTGACTGTTTGACTAAACAAGTTGTGTTTCGTTTACTTGGGGGGCTTGAAATTACATTCAATTGGGTTGGTGTTATATTTCTCTCATATTTGATTTCTTCCATGAAAGTAAATAGATTGATTAACAAGGGTTGTAGGGGATTTTTGTGTTCTGTGTTAATGGTGACTAATGATAAACCTAAAGTGAATAGCATTTCAATAGTAAAAGAGTTCCCAGATGTGTTCCTAGATGACTTGCCAGGGAATTTGGTTGACAAAGAGATTGAGTTTACTATAGAGGTAGTACCTGGTACGTAGCCCATTTCTAAAACCCTATATCGGATGTCAATTACTGAACTGAAAGAATTGAAAACCCAATTACAAGAGTTGTTAGACAAGAAATTTATCAGGCTGAGTATGTCTCTATGGGGTACTCCTGTGTTATTTGTTGAAAAGAAAGATGGGTCCTTGAGACTTGGTATTGATTATCGGGAGTTGAACAAGGTGACAATAAAGAATAAGTATCCGTTGCCACGCATCGATAATTTATTTGATCAATTACAAGGGGCACAGGCATTTTCTAAAATTGACCTACGCTCTAGGTATCACCAGTTGAAAGTTAAAGCCGAAGACGTAGAGAAGACTGCTTTTTGCACAAGATACGGTCATTATGAATTCCTTATTATGCCATTCGAGGTTACTAATGCACCAGCTACTTTTATGGATCTAATGAACAGAGTCTTTAAGCTATTCCTGAATGGATTCGTTGTTGTTTTTATTGACGATTTTCTGATCTATTCTAAAAGTAGGAAAGAGCATGAACACCATTTGAGACTCACTTTACAAACATTGAGGGAGAAGAAATTGTATTCTAAATTGTCGAAGTGTGATTTCTGGCTTGACACTGTGATGTTTTTAGGCCATGTGATTATGAAGGATCGTATTTCTGTTGATCTCCAATAGATAGAAGCAGTTGTGAATTGGCCGAGACCGACAAATGTAACAGAAGTCTGTAGTTTCTTGGGTTTGGTTGGATATTATCGCTAGTTTGTTAAGGACTTCTCAAAAATTGCCTTACCACTCACTCAATTGATGCAAAAAGGGATACAATTCGAGTGGACAGAACGGAGAAAGTTGACTTTTCAAGAATTGAAGACGAGACTTGTGATAGCACCGATTCTTACCTTACCTTCTGGCATGTATGGCTTTACCATCTACAATGATGCTTCTTATAAGGGTCTGGGATGTGTGTTGATGCAGCATGGAAAAGTAATTGCTTATACTTCTCGTCAGTTGAGACCGCATGAGAAAAATTACCAAACTCATGATTTAGAACTTGCTGCAGTGATCTTTGCATTGAAGATTTGGTGTCACTATCTGTATGGGGCGACATGTAAAGTGTATACAAATCATAAGAGTCTCAAGTACTGCTTCACTCAAAAAGAGTTAAATATGAGGCAACGTAGATGGTTGGAGTTGATTAAGGACTATGATTTGCAAATCTTATATCATCCAGGAAAAGTTAATACCGTTACCGATGCCCTCAGTTGAAAATTACTTGGAATTTTGGCTTGTTTACTTACTGGATAAAGGGTGTTGCTGCGAGATATGGAGAAATTTGAACTTGGTGTTATTTTACATGAATAAGGCGGGATTTTGGTTGCTACTTTTGTTCAACCGACAATTTTTGAGAGACTAAAGAGAAGCAATTGCAAGATGACTGCTTGCAGAAAATCGTGAATGAAAGAGATGTCAAACTGCGGCCGGGTTTCATTTTTGAAAATGACATACTCAAGTTCTAGGGAAGATTGTGCATACCAAATGATAGTGATTTGAAGAAACGGATTCTGCAAGAAGCCCACAACTCTAGATTCTTTATCCATCCGGGAAATACCAAAATGTATCAAGACTTAAAAAAAAAAATTTGGTGGTCGAGAATGAAGAAAGAAATTGCTGAATTCGTGTCTAAGTGTTTGCAATGCCAGCAAGTCAAAGCAGAACATCGACTCGTAGGGTTATTACAGCCATTACCCATACCAGAGTGGAAATGGGAATATATCACAATGGACTTCGTTGTCGGATTGCCTCGCTCCAGTAGGAGTATGGATTCCATCTAGATAATCGTTGACTGATTGACAAAATCTACTCATTTCTTACCGGTTAAATCAACCTATACTGTAGATAAATTAGCTACATTGTATGTGAATGAGATAGTGAAACTACATGGGGTGCCTGTATCAATTGTGTCCGATAGAGATCCAAATTCACTTCGAGATTTTGACAAAGTCTGCGAAAAGCTTTGGGAACCGAATTGAGGTTGAGCAGTGCCTACTATCCACAGACAGATGGCCAATCAGAAAGAACGATATAGACATTAGAAGATATGTTATGTATGTGTGTGTTGGATTTTCAAGGAAATTGGGAGACTCATCTGCCTTTGGTTGAATTTGCCTACAATAACAATTATCATTTAAGTATTGGTATGGCACAGTACGAGGCTCTTTACGGTAGGAAATGTCAGTCACCGATCTGTTGGGCTGAAGTTGGAGATAGGCCATTATTGGGGCCTGAACTTGTACAAGAAACCACCGAGAAAGTAAAATTAGTCTAGCAACGATTGAAAACAGCACAAAGTCGACATAAAAGCTATGTTGATATGCATAGACGGGAAAAAGAGTATGAAGTGGGTAACTATGTTTTCGTTAAAATTACTCCGATAAAAGGACACACTCGTTTTGGAGTTAAGGACCTCGGTACATCGAACCATATGAGATTGTTGAAAAACTCAGTTCAGTAGCATATCGGGTAGCTCTACCTCCAGATATAGAGCACATGCATAATGTTTTCCATGTTTCCATGCTAAGAGAATATTTACCGGATCCTCAACATGTCATTGAGCCCACCCAGGTACTTGTGAGTGATGACTACACATATGAGGAATGATCCATACTGATTGTTAACCGCCGTATTAAGAAGTTGGGAAATAAAGAAATTCCGTTGGTAAGGGTAGATTGGCAGAATCATAGTGGTGAGTATGCAACTTGGGATAAAGAAGAAGATATGTAGAAAAAATACCCTGAGCTGTTCCCATTAGACCCTACACTCTTCATGGAAGAAGGTAATTGAGTTTGGAGGACCAAACGTCCTAAGGGGGAGAGACTGTAATATCCGCCTCCTTCATTAACTGTTAAATTTGAGACTTATCTTCATTGTATGCTTTCATGTGATTTATAAGCTTATGAGTATGTGAATTATGTGCTATGATTTATTTGGGGTCTATTTTGGTGATAGATATGTTAATTCATGAAAAGACCTATCTGATTCGTTCAGTTGAGAAATTACGAGTTAAATAATTGACTAGGTGATTAGAGCCTAATTCACTTTAATTGGTTAAACTTAGGTTAAACTTAGGTTATAATTAGAAATTATGTAATTAAGTGGTTGCAATTTAGTTTAATTCGAGTCAAAGTAAATTAGATATATATATATATATATGTATACGTTTGAGTTCAATGAGGAGAGAGAGAGTGTTCTAGAGGCTTGGAGAAAAGAGAAGAGGAGGAGGAGAAGAAGAAGAAGAAAATGAGAGAAGAGGTGATCAAACCTTCATCAAATTAACTCCTTAAGGTAAGAATTCTTCTAATTTCTTACATTAAAGTAGTTTCATCTTGAACCTATGGAGTTTGAGTGGAGAATAATGGGAAATTCTCCAACTCTTGGCATGATTAGAGCTTACTCACTTGACCTTGCATAAAATTTGAGTTAGATTTTCATGGTTTTTGAAGCATAGAGCTCGTATATGCATAGTTCTTGTTTTCTTTTCAATTTTAAGGTCACCTATGTGATTGTGGGAATTGGAGGTGATTTTGAAGATTTATTTTTGGTTTGAACTTAGATATTGGTCATTTATCATGTTTGAATGAGTTTTGAGCCTTACTTTGTACATATTTGGGTTTGATTTTTGAGCAGTGGGAACCCAAAAATAGAGCAAAAATTCGGTTCAAGAATACTAAGAACCGCACGTGTGGGAAGTGGGCTACACGTGCAGAGGGAGGCCAGCACGTATGGAAAATAAGGGAAAATCAACTTTGCATTTTGAAATAATTGCACCTCATGGTGCACGTGAGGTGAGAGTGCCGCACGTGCGGCCAAAGGGCTCCACACGTGCGGTGGTTTGGCCAGCTCAGGGTCAGTTTTCTACTCCATTTCTTCCCCTTCTGGGTCTTCGCTGGCATGATTTCCACATGTTTAGAAGTGCATGTGCATTGCACGAGCAATATAGACATTAAAAGAGGATATAAGACAATTAGGCCAATCATTTGCAAAACAATGAAAATAATTAGATGATTGTACATCAGATTTAATGTGCTATATCTGTTTCTATCTGTGTAGGTCCAACACCACATTTTAGCTATGTTTTTCACGGAGCCAACTGTGAGTAATACTGTTGTAAAGATATGTTTAATTATAAGTATTTTTTGACTTCTGCTATACTCTGTTCCTGAAATGAGATTTTTTGTTAAATTGAATGATTTTCCTGTGTTTTAGAACTATATTTGTGGCATTCTTAGCACCTGTTTCAGTTATAGAGATCTCTGTTAGTTCTGATTCTCGGAACTCCTATTCATTATGTGGATGACCATCATATCTGATTATCTGATCTTTTAACCATCTGTTCGGTCTTCATGACCGCCTGTATTAGTTGCTATTGGATGTACCACATATATCTGTTATGTTCTGCTATGATTTATGTATCTGTTCAGTGTATGATTTTGATTATTTATTATTATCAAGGGCAACATTCATAACTTCTTTACACTGCTGTTATTCACTGGGCTCTAGCTCATGTTTTCGTATATATATGTAGGTGACCCAGTGCAGGAGAGGACGTAGTGGTGTTGGCCTAACCTCAATTTTGTCAAGCTACCGTTTGGTGCCTCATGGTGAGGTTCCCGTCTATCGAAGTGCTTAGGTGGCCAGTGACCACCCTTTTGCGAATCACTCATGTGTTGGTCGGGATTTTGAGAGTATCTAGGGTTTCCCTTACCACCCTGTTTTGCTTTGGTTATGTATCGGTTGTTATTAGGACTTTTTTTTTTTATAACTTGACAGACTTGTAGTACTTGGATGTACATATGTGTCTATAGATATGGCTATGCATTTTGTCTCATATAAATTCACAGCTCATTGAACGTTCTATTTCTCATATATATATATTAGCTTCCGCTAGCCCTGATTATTTAATCTGTTTAGGAAGGCCTTTGATTATCATGGATTACTGGCCGATTACGATGCTAAACCTATAGGGGCATGTTTGGGTTGTGACACATTTATAGATTACGATACACATCGTAGTCAAGATTATTTAATCTCCCATAAGTCAAAAGTTTTGAGATGATTTTTGACATTGCACATATGAGGTTGAGATTAAGAGCTTTCTCGCTTTTAATTTTGACTGAGGTAGCAAGTATCTATTTGAGTTGTTTCTTAGAAAACTCTGTGAAGAGAAAGCGATGCTTAGAAAATTGATTATTCCTAGTACTTAGCAACATAATTGTGTAGTAGATATAAGGAATTAAGTATTGTTTATGTTAGGTGGATGATGGCGTAATATGTTTCCCAATTAGGAATTACACTTTAGTTTGTTGCCTATGTCCCTAACTAAGTGCCATTCATATCCGATTTTACATTCCATTTGAGTAATGGGTTAGCGGAAAACCATTTGCGGGTGATTTGTAACCAACAAGTAGCTTATCTTTATTTTACTTCTCATAAGATTGCAAAGTTAAGACCTAGAGTTCTATGGCGCATTATTGTATGATGTCTTGTAAACGCTTAGGGTCATATGGTGCATTTTTGTATACTGTCATGTAAACCCTGCAGGTCATGTGCTTATAGGTGAGCAGCTTTGTAAGAGTGTAACTAAGTCATATAAAGTTTTCTTAGTAAAGGTGACGTGAATAGAGTTTTGGAACTCTATAAGATAGAAAATTATAAGTATGGCGCTTTATATAACCTAGTTGAGAATTGGAAAGAAATTTTCAATATCTTAGGGATAGTGGAAGCGACGTGCCTACTAGTGGATTACTTCATTAGAGAAAAATACTTTACATTGTTAGTTGCGTGGTAGCAAATGTGAAAATTTTTCACATCATCACTGGTGATTGAGAGGGAAATATTCGTGATTGCTTCGCAAGATGATAAAGAGCCTAGGATAATGTCAAAGGCTCTTTACTCCCCTACTTTTATAAAGTGGGATCAATGTTGCGCATTTTAAGACAAAATTTTTGAGGATTAACCATTTTTAGGATTTGATTAACTTTTCGCTATAACGCGAAACTGTTCTAAAGTTATGCGCGATTTGAATAGTCATTTTTTAGGCATAAGGCTCGCTAGATACCGAAAAGTTACACCATTAAGGAAGGTGTAGACTATGAGAAGACTTCCTCCTAGGAGTGAGGTTACTTTGACTTAGGCTATGATTGACATATGTTCGGAACTTTACTATATGGATGTTGTGACCCAACTTCTCGTTGGAGAATTGGATAAGTAGATCCGTAGGGATTAACCTTATGCTTTTATCGCGAAAAGTTAGGAGCACAAAAAAATTGCTAGTTCTAATAAATCTTTTACGACCTAAAATAGTTATCCAAATAGTAGTTCTTAGATTTTATCGAGCCATGATGGGCCAATGATGATCAATGAAGACCACTGAGGTATGATCAATGGTCCAAAAGAAGTTTTTTCTTACTTAGTCATTATAAGCCAAGAATTTATAAGGTTGTCGCCACCTAGGGTTAGCAGTCCTCTGTTTTAGACATGATGGACATGGTGTAGCTCAAATTTTTCGCAGCCCCCATTCGGAAGATGAATAAGCCCTATAGTATCGGACTCCTGTGGTCCTGAATCTGATCTCACAAGTGCAATGTGAAATAGAAAACACAAAGAGTCCAAATCCGGCAAATCTTTTGGAAAACTGATTTTAAATCAAATAATGTCAAAATTGGACTACTTTGCTAGATACAGAGTCGCCACCTAAATATTTTTAAAAAATTTAGGAAACTCGAAACTCGTGCCAAAGGCCACAGATCAGTCATCACCAAAGTTGTCTCGGCTTGGGAACTTAGGTATGAGAGGGAAAGGTCATGAATTGAGCACCCCTGCTCGCTCCGATCAAAGATCGGCCTCTACTATTCATGATGTGATTCTTAATCTACATTATATGCTCTTATTCCGGTTCATTAGGCTAGCATTATTATGTGATGCACACACAATGTGTAGACTAGTTTGCTCAATTTGGAACAATTCAATTTCATGTTTGTTTTGAAAATGGTTTGAATTTGTCACTTCAAAGTGGGCTTAAGAAAATGGTTTGCCACTCAACAAAGTGGGCTTACAAAATGGTTTGACTTTGCCACTCAACAGTGGGCTTAAAACTCATATTCATCGAATTATTCTAACTTAAACAACAAGCCTTTATCCACAAGCATTCAAGCGGTTTAACACTTAAGCACATAGCCTCATGGAAAGCATGCTAGAACATGGCAACACTTACACTTATACAAGATGCTAAAGCACTAAAAAACTCACATAGTACTCCAAGCTAAGAGAAAACAAAAGAGTTAGAAAAAATGTACGATTCCTAACTATACAAGATGCCTAATGCAACACATGCAAAATGCAACTAAATAGGCTCGGCTACTAATGACATGATTTGTGACAATTTCATAGCATGCATTTGAACACGTATTCATCGAAGTATTGAAATAGCAAACCATTTTGTAAGCCCACTTTGTTGAGTGGCAAACTATTTTCTTAAGCCCACTTTGAAGTGGCAAATTTAAACCATTTTCAAAACAAACATGAAATTGAATGGTTCCAAATTGAGCAAACTAGTCTATACATTGTGTGTGCATCACATAGTAATGCTAGCCTAATGAACAAGAATAAGAGCATATAATGTAGATTAAGAATCACATCATGAATAGTAGAGGCCGATCTTTGATCAGGCGAGCGGGGGTGCTCAGTTCATGACCTTCCCCTCTCGTACCTAAGTTCCTGAGCCAAGACAACTTTGGTGATGACAGATTTGTGGCCTTTAGCACGAGTCTCGAGTTTCTTAAATTCTCAAAAATATTTAGTGGCAACTCTGTATCTTGCAAAACAGTTCAATTTTGGCATTATTTGATTTAAAATCAGTTTTCCAAAAGATTTGCCGCATTTAGACTCTTTGTGTTTTCTATTTCACATTGCACTTATGAGATCAGATTCAGGACCACGACAGTCCGATAAGATAGGGCTTATTCGTCTTTTGAAAGGGGGCGCCAAAAAGTCGAGCTACAGTTTCTGGCGACTCAGCTGGGGAATTTAGAGAACTTGACTCAAAATTCATGATGTGAATTTTTATCTACACTTACATGTTTCTTTACATTGCATTTGCATTGGTGCGCCTAAGTCACTGTGTTTACTATCCATTATTCCTGGACAGTTTGCCGGAGGCTTGCCTAACAGCTTGCCAAAAGGCTGATCGGTCGTGGGCTCTGTTGTGATAGGAACACAACCCTTGGATCTGGACTGCCACTGTACCACTTGATCCTCCTTTCACTTCTCGGTGTTAGGTGTGAGAGGTATATTAGGTAGTCTTGCTGAGGTACCCTCTTTGACTATTTGGCCTAGTTGCATATAATGAAAACATAGTGACCATTCCAAACTAGGACATGATGCTTACCAGAATTCAAGATTGTGTGAAACAAATTGTTTGAATAGTGAACCCTAGTTCTTGACGAAACTAGGACAGGGTAACCCTACCCCAGCATAGGGGTATTTTGGTTCTCACTTAATTGGTATGTGTTTTAGAGTGAAACTATTCAGAATGTGCATATCAGTTATCAGTTGTAAGTGTGGTATCAGTATTGGGGGCAGAAGTCGGTATTGAGTGCGATTCTACAGCTTTGATTACATCTGTGTGTTGTTAACATCTGAGCTGAGGTGCTGTGCGATTTTTGATTTTTGCTTCTTTTTGCTTTATTTCTTTTGCTAGGTAGTATTACACCATAGCTTCGGACAGTTCGGATATCCCCCAAGCACTTTGGACTCGTATCAGGAGGCTTTATAGAGCCAGAGATCTTGTTAGGGGACAACCGGTGTTTACTTCGCTCCCGCTGGTTACTAGACGGAAGAGAGTAAAGCAAACTTCACCAGTCCACTTTCTACAGCAGTCACCTCTCAGTTCACTAGCATCCAGTCTGGATCAGGGACAGTCTTCTGCATCTAGTCCAGTGCGAGATTATTCACCCATTCTGATGACCCAGTATCCCGTAGTTAGTATGGAAGAGTTGATACACCATCTGCAGCAGACAGTTGAGACCTTATAACGAGATGCGACCCATCAAGCCGAGGTCACAGCACGTCAGGCCGAGGTCATAAACAGGCTGTAACAGCAACAACCACAGCAACCACAGCAACCACAACCAGCAGTGACCTCTGCATCTCATACACCTCCCCCAATCATTCTGATACCTGGGACTACTGCTCAAACTGCTAAGGTGCAAGAAAATCAAGGCCCTCAGACAAAGTCCATCCCAGCACCAGCCTCCAAAGCACCTATGTATCAGACTGAGGCTCCGTTCGAATTTGAGGTGGACCCAACAACACTTAAGGTCAACAAGATGGAAAAGTTATTTAAGAGAGCTCAGGGTGTGAAGTCCATTCCGGATATAGAGGATGAATACACTGATTCTGCAGTAACTTTGCCAGACCAGTTCAAGATGCCACACATTGATCATTTTGATGGTTTCAGAGATCCCATGGTTCATCTACAGCTATTTTAGGATGTTCTACGACCGATGGGCTTGACTAGACGACAAAAGCTATCTCTCTTCGGTTGCACTTTATCCGAAATAGCAGCCATTTGGTATGCGAAGCTAGAAGACTCTGTTAAACAGAACTGGAAAGAAATGGCTGAGGCTTTTATTGCTCAGTACTCATATAACACGTAGATCGAGGTCATAACTCGTGATCTCGAAGCAACACGTCAAGAGCCGAATGGGGGCTTTTAAGAATTTGGGACAAGGTGAAGAGCTAAGGCTTCAATGTCCGAGAAGGACCAGATTAGAATGGTTGTCCGCAACCTACATGGGAAGTTGCTACAAAAAATGATAGTTTTACCCCTGTTCACATTTACAGAACTCCACGATATGGGAGTGCAAATTGAAGACGCAATGAAACAAGGATTGATTCTTGAAGAGAAGGAGCCAATGAAGAGACCGTTTGTACGTAGTTCCAATGCTACCACCAGTGGTAGCACAGTTGTGCGACCATCAGATGTGAGTGTTGTCACCACCACAACCAAAACTGCCAATTCCTTCGCTAACATAGCTCCACAAACCTTATCCAATCCCACCCGAACCCAAAGAACCTTCACCCCATTCTACATGACCTTCTTCTAAGCCATGAAGGTGTTGGTCAAAAAAGGACATCTCAAACCATTAGAACCATGCCCACTGCCAGATCCTCTCCCATCTAAACACAATCCTGCCAAGTACTGTGCATTTCAGCAACAGCATGGTCATGATATTGACCAGTGCTTTCGACTACATCATGAGATTCAGGATCTCATTGACAACAAGGTGATTGCCCTACCCCAAAAGCCAAATGTAACCACAAACCCACTCCCGATCCACAATCAAGTCCCTCTACCCCAAAACCTAAACTTGATCCACACATTGGCCACCCCCTACGATCCCAGCGTATATCTTACTTCTTCCCACCTACTAAAGCCGGCATTGTTCATTTCTGAAAGCACAGATCTATGCATGATGGACATGTCCATACCCCAGCCTAAACCGGTAGTGGTGACACTTGTAGAGGAAAAATGGGTAACCACGAAGGAGGATGCCAGTCTGTTGGCAGAGAGTTTTGAGGACCTATCACAAGGGAGGTATGATCCAAGCTATTATGTTGTGCCTGCCTATCACATTAAGCCCAAAGTGGTATTACCAGCTGTAACAGAGGTCAACGTGGTTAGAGAAGATGGCCCAAGTCAGGGATTGGATGATCTGGTAGATTTTGAAGAAGACTTAGAAAATCTGCAGTTCTTTGACGAACAGGATCAGGGGGATGTACAGATTGGGTGGTTCGACATGAATGGGGCAGCAAATAATACCGGATGGTTAAGTAATGAACCAGACAAGGAAGAAGAAACTAGTATGAAGCCAGAAAGAAAGGAAACCAGGATAATGGAGATCGTACCTACTAGAATCCAAGCTGTATCTGGAGCTACATCTGGGAATAGAGCCATGACTGATCAGGAAAGAGCGCTGGAACAATTCCAACAAGAAATGGTAGAGGAAGTTCAGAGGAAAATGGTACTGGGACAAGAAAAAGAGAAAGGCAAAGCAAAAGCCGAGTTAGCTACTGAGGGCACGACAGAAGGCAAATGGGAGTCCAATAACAGGAAATGTATTTCGAAAGAACTCAGGTGGTATCAGAATGCGGAACCTTGAACCATTGTAGACGAGGAATGGTATGATGACGGGGGCCGTGATGTGAGCCTACTTTAAATAGGACTGGAGAATAAATCAGCTATGGCTGATGGTGAATGGTGGGACGATGCCGATCTATGTTTAGCCTATATTGATGAAAACCGGGGCAAGTGCCTTCCAAACAACATGCGGTATGCCGAAGAGATAGACCACATAACAAGAAATGGGTGATATTTCAAACCACCACACTTAGATCAAGGAGAAGTGTCCGAAAAAGACAGAGAAATTGAAAAACAAAAAGAGAAGCAACTGGAAGAGGAGGCAGTACTGGAATAATTGAAGAAAATTCAAGCTGACATCTCAATTTGGGGTCTTCTTATGGCCTCACGGGTGCATCGGCAGGCTGTATTATCAGCAATGGACAAAGCCAAACTGTCCCTTGACACCACCCCTGACCAGCTTATGGGACTAGTCTTCCCAAGTGGTACCAAGCTGACCCTGACCTTTTTTGATAAAGAACTGCCGTCAGAAGGCTCAGCTCACAACAAACCTCTGTACATATTTGTTGAGTGTAGAGAAAAATGGGTGCCAGTAGTGTTAGTGGACACCAGTTTGGCCATCAATGTCTGCCCAGCGCGAAATGCTTACGCGGTTGGTCTTAAGCCTGCTGATTTCATGCCTACAGCTCAAGTGATCAGGGCATATGACAATACAAGCCGGGAGGTTATGGGTACCGTGACAGTGCGAGTTCAAGTGGGTCTGACAGAACAAGAGATTGAATTTCACGTCTTGGACGTACCAGCTACCTTCAATTTGCTGCTGGGAAGGTCGTGGTTGCACCAGGTAAAGGCTGTCTTCTCTACCCTTCATCAAATGGTGAAGTATCCCCATGAAGGAGGGGTGGCCACTGTTTTTGGCAATGCATCTATCCAACCGCCTCCAGAGGTGACCAAGCCGGTATTAGAAATCGACCATGGAGACGAAAATGTGTTTCTCTCTAGATTTACCCTGGCTGAGGCCCGGGTCGTGCAAAACATATTGGCAGTAGATAAAGGCATGTATGTCATTGCCCAATCTGTTTATTTCGTGAACAAGCTGCAACACATGCTTGAAATAGGACTGGGAAGAAGTGGCTGCAAAGGTGTCACAACATTGGTCAATGTGCTGTATAATTCGCATGCCTTTGGTCTGGGTTATGTGCCCACCAGAGAGGATTGGATCCAGAAAGGGAAGGAGACAAAGGGTAAAGCTGAAGCCAAGAAAGCTGGAAAGCCATATGAGCTCATTCATAGGCCGATCTAGGGTACGCTAAACGATTGGTTTGTACGAGAAGGAGAGGATTTCCCATTTTGCGGCTTTTTGGAGCCTTGGGTAAATTCTTCACAACAATGCGTCCCTGGATTCGAGATTTTCTTTGACTTACAATTGGAGAGCAGTGATGATGAGAAAAAAGTTGAGGTTAATAACAGAGTTGATAAGAGCACTGAGGTTGATTCGAATGGTAGCGAGCTTAGAGTAGGGGTAGCACTGGCATGTCTCCTTACAGATCATCCAGTCGACTCAGAGAGTTTGGGAGATAACTTGACCATCTCTATGATCGGGGACCAATCGAGTGTCGACCCTTCTAGCAGCATTCTGGATGCATCTAACGCACCGCAGCTTGTCTGGTAGTTTGAGGAAGGCTACCTGTTCAGTTCTGAGTCGGTAATGAGTCGGGATCTGATTCCACCGAGTCTGTGGAATCAGAATCAGATTCCAGTAAGTCAGGGGGGAGTCTGAGTCTGGTACTCCTGGGGGTGATAACTCGAATGCCAAGGTTTTGTTCAGGTTGTCTTTTTTATTTTCTTTTGAGTCCGTTGTAATCGAAGAGCAAGAAGATCTAGATCTTATCAATGAGAACTCCAGTGATGTTTTTGAGTATTTTTTTGTGCCGCTTGTTTATTGCATTGACCAAGATTTTCAAAATTTTAATGAAAACAAAGAGAGAGAAATTCCTCTGGCTTTGAAAAACTTGATTAACCAAGAGAAGGAGAGGTATGTTAAACCCTGTGCTGATGAAATCATTACGATTAACGTGGGTACTGAGAAGGATCCGCGTTTAGTCCAGATCGGGTCCACGTTGTCTTCGGAGGAACGCGAGTGCTTAGTCGTTTTATTAAAAGATTTAAAAGATGTTTTCGCGTGGTCCTACGAAGACATGCCTGGAATCGATCCTGAGATTGTACAACATCGAATCCCTCTTGACCCTGAGGCCCGACCTGTCAAACAGAAGTTGCGCAGAGTTCGCCCAGATTGGGCACTGAAAATCAAAGAGGTAGCCATCAAGCAGATCGACACAGGTTTCTTGCTAGTATCTGTGTATCCAACTTGGTTGGCCAACATCGTCCCAGTATTGAAGAAAGATGGCAGAATTCAGGTGTGTGTAGACTTCAGAGATCTGAACAGAGCCAGTCTGAAGGACGATTTTCCTCTTCCGCACATAGATGAGTTGGTGGATTTCACTACAGGCCATACATTGCTTTCCTTCATGGATGGGTTTTTCTGGTATAACCAGGTCATGATGGCACTCGAAGACAGAGAGAAGACTGCCTTCACTACTCCGTGGGGGACTTATTACTACAAGGTGATGTTGTTTGGGCTGAAAAATACAGGGGCTACCTATCAGAGAGCTACAACTATCATTCTACATGACATGATCCATAAAGAGGTTGATGTGTATGTGGACGACATGATTGTCAAGTCCAAAGATCGAGAGGGCCACTACACCACCTTGAAGAAATTCTTTCAATAGATCAGGGAGTACAGGCTGAGATTGAATTTGCAGAAGTGCACCTTCGGGGTAACAACAAGAAAAATGCTGGGCTTTTTGATTACACAAAGAGGCATCGAGGTCGATCCTTCCAAAATCAAGGCCATCTTAGAAATGTTACCACCAAGGACTAAAAAAGAGGTACGCGACTTTCTGGATAAAGTGCAATTCATAAGACGGTTTATCTCCAAATTAACCTTGACTTGTGAACTACTTTTTGACCTCCTGAAGAAAGGAAATAAATTTTGCTGGGATGACCAATGTCAGTATGCATTTGAGCAAGTAAAGCATTATCTCTAGAATTCACCCGTGTTGTCGCCATCGGAACTAGAAAAGCCTCTAATTCTGTATCTGTCAGTAACAGAGACGACTATGGATTGCATGCTTGCTCAGGAGTTTGAAGACAAGGCGGAGAAAGCTATCTATTATTTGAGCAAGAAAATGCTAGATTATGAGACCTGCTACACCCCGTTGGAGAAAGCTTGTCTAGCTTTGGTGTGGGCCACTAGGAAGTTGAGGCACTACCTGTTAGCTCACTCTGTAATGTTGGTTTCGAGATTAGATCCTATCAAATATCTCTTTGAGAAACTAGCACTTACGGGTAGGCTAGCCCATTGATTGCTTCTTCTCTCTGAATTTGATATGAAGTATGTCACTCATAAGTCAATCAAAGGAAGGGCGGTAGCAGAATTCTTGGTAAATCACCTAGTAGAGGGAGACGAAGCAGTGGAGTATGTGTTCCCAAATGAGGATATTCTACAAGTCGAACAGGAAACCTGGACGATGTACTTTGACAGAGTATCTAATCAGTATGGTTATGGGATTGGTCAGTTGTTGATAGCACCCGATGATTCTCACATACCCTTAGCTTTCAAACTCCGGTTCAAGGTATCCAACAACGAAGTAGAGTACGAAGTGTGCGTCGCTGGATTAGAAACCACCCTGGAACTAAGGGCAAAATGGTTGGATGTTATCGGGGACTCAAACCTAGTTGTTTCTCAAGCAAATGGAGACTGGAAAGTTAAAGAAGAAAAGATGGAGATTTATCATCAGACTCTGGATGTTCTAATTCCTAGGTTTGAAAGGCTGACTTTCACGCATCGACTGAAAGAGAACAATAGGTTCGCCGATGCTTTATCAACTCTATCTTCTATGATAGACATCCCACTCGGAGTCCGAATGAGTCCGATCATTATTGAACAAAAATACACGTCGGCCTACGAGACTATCGCCACAATAGATGAAGTGCAGGATCAAAAACCTTGGTATTACGATATTTAGAATTTCTTGAAAAATGAGATCTATTATCCAGAGACAAATGCCAAGGATAAAAGGGGTATACGGCGTTTGACCGTCCAATATATTATCTGCGGAGATAAATTGCACAAGAGAGGTCATCTGGGAATGCATAAGTTATATGTAGAAAAAGAAGAGTCGAGGCGCCTAATGGAGGCTATCTGTAGACGTCCCCGAACGCATCCCGGGGAAGGGTGCGACTCCCCCCCCGTGCTGGTTCGATATTGGGTCACTACAGTTCGAAGGACTCAAATGTCACGGTTCTTAATCTTGAACCAAAGAGTCCAAATCCGGCAAATCGTTTTGAAAACAGATTTTTTTTTTGAAAGAAGTGCCAAACATGGACTGCTTTGCCAGATACAGAGTCGCCACCTAAATATTTTAAAATGGGGAAATTTAGGAAACCCTTACTCGGTGCCGAAGGCCACGTGTCCGTCATCACCAAAGTGATCTTGGCTCGGGAGCTTGGGTACGATCGGGGAAGGTCAGCTATGAGCACCCCCTCTCGCCCGGTCCGAAGACCGGCCTCTACTAACCGTGATATCTGATTTTGAAAACATTACATGTTCTTATTCCGGTTATTAGCCTTGAATTACTATGTTATGCGCACAGCAAACAAGTATAGACCAAATCGCCTAGATTGGAACAAAACATTGCATGTTTGTTTTGAAAATGGTTTGCTACTCGCAAGTAGGCTAAAATGCAGGTTTTGCCACCCTCAAGTGGGCTTTAGAAAAGACAGTTTTGCCACTATCTAGTGGGCCTTAAAACTCACAGTTTTTAATGCATTGTCCCAATTTAGGTAATTCAACCTCCATCCACAGGCATTCAAGCAGTTATCTCACATAAGCACTTAGCCTCATGGTAGTCATGCTATCATGGCAACATTCACACGCATGCGATATGCTAAAGCATAAAAGCTCACCTAGTACTCCAAGCCAAAACAGAAGCTCATTAGAAATCCATGCATGGACCTAAGCATACTGAAATGTCTAATGCAACACATACAAAGATGCAATCTAGACAGGCTCGGCTATCCTAAACATGGCATGTCAAATGCTACAAATAACACGTATTCAATTTGGAATTGAAATACAATGCAGTTTGTATGATGTACCGAGCCCGGTGCATGTAAACAAATGCATGGATGCACGCATGCATAGCATAAGGTATGCTAAAATAAACGTGCCCTAATCTACCATCGAAGCAGGTAAATAAAAGGGAGAAAGAAGTGGGGGTTGGAAGACATGCACACACCACTCACACACACTTATTACAAACATGCCCTCACGCGGAGGGACCAAAAGAATAATACAGTCCCAAAATAATACAGTCCAAATACAGAATAAATTAATTATTACAGAAATTTCTAATTATCAAATTAAATCAGATGTAAAAAGAAGGGGGCCTCAGCCCTGCCTCGGGATGCGCGAATGATGCATGCTCGAATCTGACTCGCCCGGAAACCCGTATCATAACACTGCTGCATCTGTTTTTACTGCCCTGTCTCTCCAAAAATCACCAAAGTCTCAGAATGCCTTCCTTGCATGCTTCTGATCATCATCGGCTGGGTGAAATGTCCGCCGGCCGCCCACAATTTTCATCGGCTGCTTAGGAGGTTATCGGCCATCAATAAAGTGTCGGTCGGCACTCCACACTGCCGGTCGGCAGAAAGTTCCTGCAGAGGACAGTTTGACAGCAACAGCAGACAGACAGTGCATGGTATGGATTTTAGAGCATATGTAAGCATGGTCAATGCCCCCTATCATGTAATAGACTCAAGGGAGCACGGCCCTTGACCCCCGGGCCATCAATTGCGCACTTCGACGCGTGATGGCCTAAGAGGCCAAGTTTGCTATTCAATGCAAAATACAATGCACACAAAACATACAAGGGTCCCAACCTCAATCATGGTTGATCAAGAGGTGAGGCAATGCACAACAATGCACATGTAACCTAAGCATGCAAGCTAACATGCAAACATGCAATGCAACTATATGGCACACACGGTGCTAACAACATAACATGCACAACGCATTGAAACATGGCATACACAACGCAAGATGGGCTTACACCAATACAAGGAGGTCATTAGGTGAAATGAGGCAACCGAAATGCACACAAACATGTCCAATGCGTGGATCTATCCTAAGATACAACATGCAACTCTAACAAGGCATGGCAAATGATGAAACATAGCATATAATGGTGCATGTTTCAGATCTGAAATGGCATGCCAAATGACTCCAAAATGACTCCAAAGCATGCAAACATTCATGTAATGCATTGTTAAGGACTCAAGCACTAAAGCTAGTGAGATGCAATACACTATAAGCATGCAAAGCGATGCTCGAATGATGAAGACAGCCACAAACAGTCCTCATGCAGCCCAAAATAATGCTAAAACATGTATGAAATGTAGCCAAAATAAGCTAGCATGCTTGGCTAAATTAGCATGTGATTTTGACTAGCTAGCATGATTTACATGGCAAGTGTATGATGCAAAGCCCAAACAGGAAAAGTCCCTTCTACAACACTGATGAGGGACCAAAAATATGACTACTCACAGTAGATGACGGCCC
Organism: Camellia granthamiana; assembly: GCA_036172215.1. Lineage (NCBI taxonomy): Eukaryota > Viridiplantae > Streptophyta > Magnoliopsida > Ericales > Theaceae > Camellia > Camellia granthamiana. Next base: position 223,504 of record JAXFYN010000072.1, read on the forward strand.
CCGAATCAATATGCAAACATGCTAAAAATGCCATGCAAGAACTAGGATAACAAAAGGCTATAACATGAGGTACACCAAACATTCATCAAACAAGCAAAGACCCTTAATGAAATATGTCCGGGGGATCAAAACATGACCCTTTCCAGTTCTGATGATGGTCCAAAAACAGCAGCAAGATAGGCTAACAAAGCATGCAAAATTACGGTAAATAGAAGAGATTATGAAGCAAGTGCAAGATAGGGGTCCCAAACAGGGTTGAGCTCTTCTTCAATGTTGAAGAAGGGCTCAAAATGAGCCTACTTACAGTTTATTACATGCTCAAAAACAGATTAAAAATAAGCTAAAAATAGCATGCAAAATAATGGCATACAAAGGAGTATTGAAGCAAGTGCACTATGGAGGGATCAAACAGGGTTGAGCCCTTAAACAAACATGAAGAATGGCTCAAAATAGTGCCCCTTTCAGTTAGGGTCGGAGCCCAAAACAGTAAGCAACTATGGCTTAGATATGGAGCAAGAAAAGACTAGAAAAGAGGGAAAGATCACTCACCCTTGTAGACCAGCCCCTTAGCAGCTCTTGGCTTGAGAAAATGTGCTCCTTGCCTCTGGAAAACCAGCTCCAAGTGTTGGAAAGGAGGATGGAGAGGTGGTGCTATGTGGTGATGAAGAAATGGCCCAAGAACAATGGAGTTTTGGAGGCTTGGATGAGAGATATATAGGGTTAAATGTATCTAACTCCAGCTGGTTTTCCTCACCTAGCATAAGGAAGAGGAGAGCTTCCTTTATAGAGCCAAAGGAGCAAGACTTCTCTTAGAAGCTTCAAAACCAAGAGCCAAGATCCTCCATACACGTGTATGGAGGATCCAGTCTGCGCCCTCCAGCTGGCACAGCTGGCATCCATTCAATCTGTAGAATACTCCGGATGGTCGTCGGCTAGCAAAAAAGGTCGGTCGGCACTCTTTTCTGGCCGGTCGGCACTCTATTTGGCCGGTCGGCACTCTTTTCTGGCCGGTCGGCACTCTATTTGGTCGGTCGCAGGAAAAATCTGCTCTGCAGGTCCAACTTCAAACGGGCATAACTTCTTCATATGAACTCCTTTTTAGGTCATTCTTGTGTCAAAATTGAAGCCCCGAAAGTAAGCTTTCCAATGCTGCAAACCTTGCATTAAAATTCCTCCTGTGGAGAAAGTTATGCTTGTTTTGGTGAAGGTTGCTCAGTTTCGGTCCAACCGGAATGATGCCCAACTTCAACCAATCATATCTCCGCCATCCGGACTCGGGTTTAAGAGATTCTTGTATGAAAAATGAAGCCCCGGAAGTCTTCTTTCCAATGGTGGTAGCCTCATAACTTAACTCCAAGTGTATAGACAAATAAGCTTGATTTAGCGAGGACTGCTCATCCCTCTCTTAGCGATTCTTGCCTATCTTCTTCTCCAACTTGGTTTCTCCCCTCTTCTCCTCTTTTCTTCAACTTCAAACCCCGAAGTAAGGTGTTTTGAAAGATTTTTCAAATATTTCATCTCTCTTTCATTCATCCCCACTTTGTCCTTGCTCGGTTTACCGAAAAGCGCAACATTTACCGAAATGTGAGCGTCGGAACATCGTGGGAATTTTATTTCAAAAATGTTTTGAAAGAGAGGGTTTTAAGGTCTAAAAACCATCCAAACTAGATTTGATTCAAAATGGGGTGTGAAGTTGAGATTCGCCTCTCTCCTTGCCGAAGAAACTGAACCTGTGCCCTGCACATCTTTCTCCACCGAACAAACCATCAGTGACGCCCAAGTCTCGAGGGCGGTCAAAAATGGGGTGTCTACACTATCCACGGAGGAGAATGTGAGTCACATAGGAATGGCGTAATGCTGGATTGGAAGATCCTCAAGCAAGGTTATAACTTGTCCACCATGGAAGAGGATTATGTTGGTTTTGTGCGGTGATGCCACAAATATCAAATTCATGCCAATCGCGTGAATATCCCACCGTCAAAGCTGTACAACATGACTTCGCCATGGCCCTTCTCAGTTTGGAGAATTGATGTCATCAGTGCAGTCTCGCGAAGGGATTGAAAGGGCATGAGTACATCTTGGTACCAATTGATTATTTTACAAAGTGGGTGGAAGCTTAGTCTTATACAGTGCTGAAGGCATCTCATGTGGCCAAATTTTTCCGAAATAACATCATCTACTGGTATGGGGTCCTGTACAAGATCATTTCAAACAATGGCTCGTATTTCAAAAAAGATGTAGTGGATCTGCTTGAGAAATATAACGTGGCCTTTCATAAGTCATCTACATATAGGCCACAGACTAATGGAGCTATTGAAACTGCTAACAAAAACATCAAGACTATTCTGCAAAACTGGTGGAAACGTACAAGGATTGGCCAGATAAATTGCCATTTGCACTTTGGGGTTACAGGACTTCGATCCGAACATTTACTAGGGAAACCCCTTATTGTTTAGTCAATGGAATGGAGGTTGTTTTACCTATTGAAATTGAGGTGCCATCACTACGGATCATGGTTGAGTGTCAAATAATAGAGGCAGATTGGCAATAGAGCAGATTCGAAGAGCTGATGTTGTTTGATGAAAGGAGGTTGAAGGCGTTATACCATGTTTAGGGTTATCAGTGCAGAATTGTTATGGCTTTCAACAAGAAAGTTAAGTCCATGAATCTCAAAGAAGGGGACATGGTGCTGAAAGATAACCGACCTCCCATTCACGGATCAAGGGGCATGTTCAGACCCAATTGGATTGGTTCTTACATCATCAAATCTACCTGGTTAGGTGGAGTAGTTGTTCTCATGGACTTAGATGGCCTGAAGTTTTCACAGCCAGTTAACATGGACAAATTGAAGAAATATTACCCCTGAGAGGCTCGCTAGGCCGAAAACCCGAAAGAGCGACCTTGGCAAAAGTTAGAGCATGAAAATTAGAAATAAAGAAAAACTGAATTTGCAAGGTTGAAAACCCTAAAGGGCGACCTTGTCAAAAGTTAGAGCACAAAAGGAGAGAGTTAATACTTGAGTGAACCTGAACCGAACTACGTAAGGCCTAATTCCCATCTTTGGGATATGTAGGCAACTTCATCCTGAAGTCCGGCCGTAACCATCTCTAGCTTAACTGTCCTGTCCATGTGTCTGATCAGGTCATCTTCGTCTGTTCTTTATCTGAGAGTTCGGTTATATCTTTGTTATGAGAAGAAGGGCTGGTTATAATGCGGTAGTTGTATGCAATTCTGGGGCAATTTATCTGATCTGGGGTTGTACATCTTAAAGATTGATTTCGCGCGTCTCAGGTGGTAATCATTTTCGAAAACAGTTTTGGAAAGTTTTAATAAAAGTTGATTTTTCTCAAAATTTTACTTTTTGCAACTTTCACCATTTTGGGACTAAAGGATTTTTAGTGCTCACAACTTTAATTTTATTGATTTCAACATGAAGTACATCCTCCAACTTTCTGATACAAATCAAAGGTACTTTTATTACATCATACAAACTTGAAAAGAAAGGTCTAAGTAATAGACTAGGGGCACATGAGTCAGGTGTTCCTGCGTCCCCTACTTGTGCTCGTGGAAGCCTCTGCAGCTAAAGTTGGCCCAAATTGTGCCTCATCCTCGAGCCAAGCTAAGCATTCGTCAGAAAGAGTAGAACTAAAGCTAGGGGCAGGGGCCAAGAGCTCTCTCGTCCTCCAAGCCGTCAGATACTGAGGCAGGTGTGAACCATGAATCGGGAATGAAGCTGGATATTCAACTCCCTCACTTAGGCAAATCTGATCATGCCCTAACTAGCGCCTGAACCGGAAGGGAAAATAGATCACACAATGCGTAAGGCCAATCAATTGAATACTTGGTTGTCGGGACATGCTGTAGCTCATCTCAGTCAAGTCAAGCCAGGGACAATGCCAAGCTATGTCCGTCGCAGATTTACTGCACATCCAATTGCACCACCATCCCTCGTTGGGAAAGTCCACTAATCGCTGGCGAAAGAAATACCCTTGGGCAGAGTATGCCGAGCAAGGGTCCACTACTTTCAGCTTATCCATAAGCCATATCTGGGAAGGGATGAAAAATAAGACAGATTAAAGAATAGAGAGATGTACGTGGAGGGAAAAGTAAGAAACGGTTCTGAGAGAAAATAGATTGTGAGTGCCAAGTGAGGTGAGCTTTCTATATAAGAGAGGGTGGGGAATAATACCTGGAACAGTAATGGACTCCCCGCAAATCTGGTGGTTTCCCGCCGACAAAAAATGTCCAAGCCCGTTAAGGTCTCGGCCAGTGACAAACCTATGCAACTCTTACCTTCTTTTAGATATTGGGTTACCTCAATCAGCTTAATGCTGGCATCGCCGTCACTAGAAGCAAGAAGAAAATGCGCCAGCATACATAAACAGAGGGCATGTTGCCGGAAGCCTCGCCAACGAATGTCGCTTCTATCACCAATGTCAAAAAATTGATGAATCAAGCTAGGTATGTCTAGCTCTCCATTATGAGCTAAGGACCGAGCCTTATGTAGTGAAAGTCCACACATTCACCCCGGAGCTTGGGCATGGCTGAAACGAGCCTGCGGGATGATTTATTTGTCGCACCGGAACTCTATTAGCGCTTGAAATTCTTCGAGTGTCGGACATATCTCTTGAGATCCGAAGCAGAATACATGTGTGACCGGGTTCCAACATCGAACAGCAGCATGGAGAAATGGAAAGCAAAACGAAGTGCAGCTTAACGGAAATAGAGCATTTAAGTCAAAACTGCAAAAATTCACCTTTTTCGAGCCGTCCAGAGTAGCTATCCTGTCTCGAAGCCTGTTATTGAAGAGAGTCTCCATCTTGAGAGCCAAATGCTCAAGACTTGCTATTCTGCCAAGAAAGCAGCATGGAGCCACTATTTATAGAGTTTGAGAAGGAACTATGCATAACAGCTAGACAGCACTGACTGACATGTTTTCTAGGCCAAGCCGTGCCTCATTAGGGCTCGGCTGTGCCTATTTGGGCCCGGCCGGGTCTAAATGCTTATCTAGTTCAGGCAGTTGCAGCAGAAGTTGGTCTGTGGTCTTGGAGTTTTGGGTGGTATTTTGGGTTTTGATTTGCTTGTAACAAGTGTTGTTTAGTTGTTTTGAGTCATTTTTATCTTGTTTTGTTGTTATTGAGTTGTATTTTGCTTTTTTTGTCCATTTATAAATTGTTATCCGATTTAGGAATCAATGCAAGAGAAAACATTTGCAGTCGACAACAATTCACGCAAAAGCATCATGCAAACATCATTCGTCCATTGGCAAGGCGATATCCAAAATTTTCTATTTCATAACTGGTGGGTCCGATCCTAATCATTATTTACAAGAAGACCAAAACCAAAAGGCAAGTTTTTTAAAACAAAAACAATAAGTCTGTTTAAAGCTAGTGTTTAACTACAAAACAAAAGTAAAGGAAAAGAAAAAGCAAAAACTCAGCACTCTATCCTCACCCTCTTCCTCCTCGGCTGTGGAGGAGGTGCATTGCTGTCATCATTGGAGCTGCTGGACCGCACATCAACCTCCGCCTCCTCCTCTTTGGACGTTGTGTGCTCCTCGAAAGACTCCTCGGAAGGTGAGTGCTGCCTCGCTTGGCCCCTCCATTGATCAGCTGGTCCTCTGCCTCTCATCGCACCCTGTCTCTGTCTCCTCCCAATTGGAGAAGGTCCTATAAATGCCACTGGTGCTGGTTCCAACTAAAAAGAAAAAAGATAATACAGACATCAGAAGAATCATCAGAGTTATAAGCAAGGCTGTCATGACTGTGATTAAGAGTTAAAGCAATACCTCAATCCCATGGGTGGCTAGTGCAGTCTACCTCCACCGCACCATCAACAACAATCGATTGATGGTCCTAAGGAGATCGTCGGCGTATCCCCGAGGTACCTGCAAAAGGGAAGAACGTTAGGGCACAATGGTCAAAAATAATTAAGTATAGTGATCAAGCACAATGAATGAGAATGGAAAAGTACAGTGGAAAGAAACAAAATCTAAAGAAGTGTACCTGCTCAACTCCAGGAGCGACCACCAGCCTGCGGTCTCTCTCTTCAATATGCTCAAGGGGGATCTGCTCAATCACCCCGTCGGGCCGTATGTAAGCGACCTCAGTCAGAATCACCAGAAGTCCAGGAACAGGAGCAGGAACGGCAGCAGGAGCACCTCTAGCCACAGCAGCAGTCGCAGCAGCCTTTGGGATGACACGAGTTACACCATGAGTAAGGGGAACCATCCCCTGGGTTTGTAGGAAAGTAGTGAAGTCACCGAGTTCGTGATATCGGTCACCGTCCTCCCCCAATATCAAAAAATCAATCTGAGGACCGTCATGGATATCATCCATTACCCACATGCCTGGTAGAAGTAGATGTGGAATATCAGGATCTGTTGCCCCTCGTGTCTGGCGGATGAATCTCTCTTCCAGATAATATGCTCGATCGAAGGGACCCTTGAACATAATGCGCATGGTGGAGGAGTGCCATGCAGCAACATAGGTCGCCCTTGTTGCCTGAGGGATGCCCGTCCACGGGTGCCAGTCAACCTATAGAGCCAGTGCAATACAAAATCAAGGCAATACAGAAACAGTGTGATACAAAATCAATGCAGTGCAGTGCCGTGTGTGGGAAATTAGTGCAGTATTGAAATGGTAGGGTCGTATATAAACAACAGTATGAGAATAACAATACAGAGTAATCAAGTACAGTACAGAAGCAACGTAATATGGAAAAAGTGTAATGGAAACAGTGCAGTATAAGAATACTGAAAGTGTAAACGATATGTTTTGTTACCTGGTCAGTAGTGATTGTGTCAAAGAACCGCTGAAAGTAAGGGAAATCGCAGTCTACGCAGCGGCGCTGCTGAAAGCGCGAGTTGTAGTACCGAGATCGAGGTACTGACAACTCGATCGGCCTCACTGAGACCGGAGCAAGAGAAATAAAGTATGTATAAACCCAAAGCTGCAAATAGAGAAGGGGTGAGTAAGGCAATGAGCAGATAAACAGTAAATACAAGACATAGATGAGCAAGAAATACAAGATTGAACAGAATGTAAAGCTGAACAGAAAAAGTAAATGTAGAGTGTACCTCCCAAACTCTCTAGTAGTTATCAAGTGAATCCGCCTTGTGGCGGGATACAGTGCTCACATAACAGTATATGGTGGCCAGGCTGGCGCCATTCTAATCATACTCTGTAATCTGCGGCAGATGTGCTAGTGCTCTCAGAAGATACAACCCTACGGTATTTTCCCTGTTCGCAAACAAAGTAGTACTGAGGAGATACATGAGGAAGCAGTGAGCATACTGAGCAATCTCCTCTGGAGTGACAGGTTGAAGATCAAAGAAGTGCTCTAGAAACCAACTGTACTGCACCATCCCATGACTGATAACGTAAGGGATCGCTCCAAGAAGCTGACGCTGGACATCTCTCCACTGCATCATGTCAGAGTCAAATGGGATCGGGCCGCCCATCCGCACTCATAGGCTCGTGAGCATAGCGAAGTCATACGGGGTCAAAGTCATCTCCCCGGTCGATGAGAAGTGGAACGAATCGGTAATGTCCCACCATCTCTCCACCAAAGCCCCATAAAGCATTGGCTCAGCCCGTATCTTGATCAGGCCTGAATAGAAGGGTCCGAAGCCTGCGACATCTACTAGTGCACGAACTCCCGTGGAAAGCCTCTCATACCAATGGCAGGGGCCAGATACAGTCCCATAGCCGCCTATCCTCTTGGCTATCACCTGTTATATGGAAGTGTTATTAGTATTTGCAGTATATAGAGAAGGATGGTTTGTCTACAGGTTATGATAAACAGTGCATGTTCCAAACTAGTTCGAAGATGCAGTTGCAAGTCTGGTCAAACAGTGAGTTGAAATAGCAAGTTGAGATTGCTTACTGTAGAGGCGTCGGCAGATAGATGCTTTGTAGGTTCTCGCAATAGAAGGTCCTCGTCAACGCTAGGGATGAGTCCCTCAAACCTCAAGATCCTTCCTGGTGCCAAAGCATGTGTGCGGGGCTGGTAAGTAGCCATGTCAAATGGCCTATCCGCAAGAGAAGGCAATGCAGCAGCATCCTCAGCCTCCATATCTGTGCCTAGAGCGACACCAATACCCACAACAGGGTCGAGAATGGGAACCTCGTCACTAGCCATGGGAGTGTATGAGAGAAAATGAGAAAGTGTGAAGCAAAGTGAAGGGGTGAGTGAAATTAGGCCAAAAATGCCAAATTCCAAACCCAAAGAGAGAGAAAATAAAGAGAAAAGTGAAAAATCAAAGAGGGTTGAAGCAAAATGAGAGGGAATAGGTGAGAAATCAAGAAAAACAAAGAGAAATCCCAAAACCTCACCAAATCAAATTTTGTTCAGTTCAAAATGTAGAGGAGGAGATGTGTTTCAAGAAAAAAAATTCGCAAGGGTTTGTGGGTTTGTGAAGAGAGGGAAAATCTAGAGAGAGAGGAGCCCTAAAGGGAGAGAAGGATGGGTTTTGGGTGTGGGTGTGTGCGAAATAGGGGATGGAAGTGTTTTAAATCAACCACACTGAGCGAATGACCGAATTGCCCTCTACCGTCATCGCGGCCCGACTGTGTTCAATTGGACCTGGTCGTGCCTCATTTGGGCTCGGCTGGGTCTAAATGTGCTCTAGATTCATTGTTTTGCTATTTGCCTTTATTTATCATGTGTTTTCATGTGTTTCAGTTTTGGCTCAGAAAAAACATAACAAAACAATAACAAATAGTGGAACAGAAAAGAAAGGAAACAACTTTGTACTCAGTTAGATTTTTTTACTGATTGGAATTGGATTTGTTTGGTTAAACTTTTTGCTTTAGTTTCAGTTGTGTTTTAACCTGTTCTGTAAGAATGCAAATTGTTGTACGGATATCGTATTTCATTCTGTGATTTCATCAACAAACAATATTATATATACGATTCATTCAGAGGAATTCTAGATAAAATCATTCTTTGCATCTATCGTACTTGTTCGCTTTGTGCATTTATCGCACTTGTTCGCTTTGTGCATCTATCGCATACGTTTTTTTTATTTCTCAAGACACGTGATGCGCAGCCCTGGGCAGGTTTCATATCGGGACACGTGAAATGCAGCCCCGAATGATTTTGCTTCTCAAGACGCGTGACACGTGGTCTTGGGTGGGTTTCATCTCGAGACGCATGAAACGCAGCCCCGAGCAATTTTATTTCTCAGGACGTGTAACGCGCGGCCTTGAGCGGGTTTCATCTCAGGACGCGTAAAACACGACCCCGAGCGATTTTGTTTCTTAGGACGTGTGACGAGCGGCCCTGGGTGGGTTTCATCTCGGGACGCGTGAAACATGGCCCCGAGCGATTTTGTTTCGCAAGACACGTGAAATGCAAGCCCGAGCAATTTTTCTTGTTTTGAAGACGCGTGACGCATGATCTTGAGCTGCATTTTCTTACATCCTTTCTACGTGAGACGCGGTTAGGACCTGCATTTTCTTACATCCTTTCTGCGTAAGATGCGGTTTGGACTTGCGTTTGCTTACATCCTTCTTACGTGAGACGTAGGTTGGTTTATGCTTTGTTTGTTCTTTTCACGCGTAGTGTGTTTGTTCATTCCTTTAAATGTTTTCGTGTGAGACACAGTTTGATTTGATTTTGCTTACGGTGTCGTGTCGTTGATTGTTTTTCGTGTCAAATGTTTCATTGCATTGCCACATTGCATGATCATAAGTTATTTTGTTGCGCATATCAATTGTATTTTGTCCCAGAACTACGCTGGTTTGATTCTCTACAAAGGGATACGTAGGCAGCTTGCAAGCCCAACCATTGCATTTTATGTCTTGATTTCTTTGTCTAAGTCTTACGGCTTGGTCAAATGGGTCATCTCTGGGTTTTGACATTCACTCCCGTCACTTCATGACTTTGAGTTTTGTCAAAGAAGGGCAACTGTAGACACCTCATTTTTGACCGCTCGTATGATTGTACGGTTGGTCCAACACACTCGATGATGAAAATGGAATTGTGCGAAGTTCAGTTTCTCAACCAAGGTCAGATTCTCGAAACAACCTTAAACCCTTCATATTGTACCTGTTGAAGCCTTAAAATAACCTGTTGAACCTTTTACTACCCTACCTTGGACTTAAAGTAGAAGAACAGGGGACCAGTTGTGGGCCCGACTGTGCTTCATTGAGGCCCGACTGTGGCTTTTTAGGCCTGGCCGTGCCCTAGTAGCGCTAAACACTGTTCTGGGTGGGAGCCCGCTAACTATCCATTTTTTGAAGATATTTTTGACTTGTTGAGCTCAAATTCTATAAATACGAGGGCCAGCCTCTGTTTTAGGGGTTGAACAAAATCTAGGAGACTTATATGCATCTTAAAAGCTCTTCTTCCCTCCTTCTTCCATTGCAAGCAACTCTTGAGGTCAACCTGCCATCTTGAACTCCTATCCATATACCATATACAGCCTTGTTACACCCTCTTAGGACCTTAGTTGAGTCTTGAATATCACAATTCAAGCTTGAGAGGGAGTGTGTATCAAGTTTGCACAACAAACAAAAGCTTGCTTCTTCAAGAGGTATAAGCTTCTTTTCTTCCCTTTTACTTCTTGCTCTTGTTTTTGCTACTTAGTTATTGTTGTTTTGTGTTGTTTTGATTCCATCTCAAGTGTTCAAGTTGGGTTTGGAAAGCTACCAAAAGAGTACAGAGAGTTTACACTCTCTTTATCTCTTTACCTATAGCTCAAGCCCTTCTCTTGCACTATTTTTCTTAGCTTTACAAACTGATTTTTAGAGTTAAAAAGAGGCTAAAAATCATGTTTTGAAGTTTCAAAGTAGAGGGGTTAGCCACCTCTCCTAGTTCTTGCTTTACTAGCTTTGTTTCTACTCTTTGTTGTTTAGCTTTTTAGTCCATTTTCATGTATGTTTAACCTCTGTTTTTTGCCTCTTGAGGGCTATTTTTGGGCTGTCATGGCCTTTTAAATTGGTTCAAGCTTTGGTTAGCTCTTTTGTTGTCTCATAAGTCTTGGTACATAACTTGTTACTTGTTGTTTAAGCCCTTCTTTATTTGATCCTCGTGTTAAGAGTCTCACTCTAATTAATCAATCAACTTCTCATCTTTTTCTTTCTTGAGAATGGTTTCAACCAATTGAGGTTGTTTAATGCATGTAAGGAAGACTTACACTTAATGGCTTAATCTCTTCGGAGATTCATCGTTAACGGTGTAGTCTTTCTCTCATATGTTGGAAGAACCTTTTGTTTGACACTAATTCTTGTTTAGAGGACTTTAACATCACATTTGGACAAATGAACTAATAAATGGCAATGACTAAATCAATTGGTTTAAAACTTGGATCAACACATTTAAAGAAAATGCTTAAAATTGCCTAAGCTTGGCCGGACATTATGCCAAGTTTCTTGCGTCAAGTTGTCATACATTGGTGCATGTAATACAAATGAATGGATGCAAACATGTGTTATGCTAATCAAAACATGGCCCTAGTCTAACCATCAAAAGCTGGTAAATAAAAGGGAGAAAGACGTGGGGTTGGAAGACATACACACATGCACACACTTATTACAACATTGCCCTCACGAAGGAGGGGCAAATCAAAGTCCAAAAGTGTGAATTAAACTAAACTATTACAAACCCAAATGAATAAGTGCTAACTAGCTAAGGAGATCTAAATTACCTAGCTGACTATTACAACAATTGTAAGAATTAAATTAGTTAACCAACTATTTAAGTAAAAGCAAGCCTAATTAATTACAATAATAGTGAACTACTTAATTACAAAAACATAATTGAAATTAAGCTAGGCACTATTGTATGAACACTGCGCTGCAGGAGCCTGAAACTATTCTATCTGCCCAGGTTGACCTATCTCATCTTCAGTCATTGTCCTCTGTTTCTGCAGAAAGTCACCACTGACCAAACATTATAGCCCGACTGTGCTCAAATGAGGCCCGGTTGGGCCCAATGGAGGCCAGCCATGCCCAAATTTTGTAAAAAGCTTTGTTTTTGTGCTATGAAGTAAGAACAGTGCAGACAGAGCAGTGTTCAGCTTTGTTTGTCCCTTCTTTCCTTCTCGGTCATAGGAAATCCGCAAGAGAAGGTTGGGATCATTTCCAAAGACATCAATGAGCAATTGATTGCTTGATGTTTTAGAATATGATTTTGGACAAGAAATTAATGAATATAATGCAAATAACCACCTCTCCTTTTTTGCCATAGAATGAGCTCAAAAGAGGGAAAGTAAGAACAAAGAAGTGACACCAAAATATCATGAACCAATGTATGACAACACTTGACGCAAGAAACTTGGCATAATGTCCGGCCAAGCTTAGGCAATTTTAAGCATTTTCTTTAAGTCTGTTGATCCAAGTTTTAAACCAATAGATTTAATCATTGCCATTCATTAGTTCGTTTGTCCAAATGTGATGTTAAAGTCCTCTAAACAAGAATTAGTGTCAAACAAGAGGTTCTTCCAACATATGAGAGAAAGACTACACCGTTGACGATGAATCTCAGAAGAGATTAAGCCATTAAGTGTAGGTCTTCCTTACATGCATTAAACAACCTCAATTGGTTAAAACCATTCTCAAGAAAGAAAAAGATGAGAAGTCGATTGATTAATTAGAGTGAGACTCTTAACATGATGATCAAATAAAGAAGGGCTTAAACAACAAGTAACAAGTTATGTACCAAGACTTATGAGACAACAAAAGAGCTAACCAAAGCTTGAACCAATTTAAAAGGCCATGACAGCCCAAAACCAACCCTCAAGAGGCAAAAAACAGAGGTTAAACATACATGAAAATGGACTAAAAAGCTAAACAACAAAAAGTAGAAACAAAGCTAGTAAAGCAAGAACTAGGAGGGGTGGCTAACCTCTTCACTTTGAAACTTCAAAATATGATTTTTAGCCTCTTTTTAACTTTGAAAATCAGTTTGTAAACCTAAGAAAAATAGCGCAAGAGAAGGGCTTAAGCTATAGGTAAAGAGATAAAGAGAGTGTAAACTCTATGTACTCTTTTGGTAGCTTTTCAAACCCAACTTGAACACTTGAGATGGAATCAAAACAACACAAAACAACAATAACTAAGTAGAAAAAACAAGAGCAAGAAGTAAAAGGGAAGAAAAGAAGCTTATACCTCTTGAAGAAGCAAGCTTTTATTTGTTGTGCAAACTTGATACACACTCCCTCTTAAGCTTGAATTGTGATATTCAAGACTTAACTAAGGTCCTAAGAGGGTGTAACAAGGCTGTATATGATATATGGATAGGAGTTCAAGATGGTAGGTTGACCTCAAGAGTTGCTTGTAATGGAAGAAGGAGGAAAGAAGAGCTCTCAAGATGCATATAAGTCTCCTAGATTTTGTTCAACCCCCAAAACAGAGGCTGGACCTCGTATTTATAGAATTTGAGCTCAATAAGTCGAAAATATCTTCAAAAAATGGACAGCTGGCGGGCTCCCACCCAGAACAGTGTTTGACACTATTAGGGCACGTCCGAGCCTAAAAAGCCACAGCCGGGCCTCAATGAGGCACGGCCGGGCCTACAACTGCTCCCCTGTTCTTCTGCTTTAAGTCCAAGGTAGGGTAGCAAAAGGTTTAACAGGTTATTTTAAGGGTTCAAACAGGTACGATATGAAGGGTTTTAGGTTATTTTGAGAATTCGACCTTGGTTGAGAAACTGAACTTTGCACAATTCTATTTTCATCATTGAGTGTGTTGGACCAAGCGCACAAGTCATACGGGCCATCAAAAATGGGGTGTCTACACATGGGTGATGTAATTTATATGCTCAGATATACGATCATTGGGGATTGTTCTGGGAGAATTCTTTGTTTGTCTTTGATGAATTACATAAGGAATATCCTAGAACAATTCTAGATGCAAAATTGCAAAATTGTTGACTTACTTATCGATAAAAGCTAGAGCCTTAACTATTGAGTGAATCCTCAGATTGTCTCTAGGAGAAATAGCTATATTCCTTAATTTTTTTTATGGGAGCCTGAAGTACGCTATGTGGACGTATTCGGCATGATAAGTATTATCTTTTGCAAATGGTCAACTGAGTAGTTTAGACCTTGACCTTGCTCATTAGATAGTGGATAGGAGGCTTTACTAGTAGTGTATAAATTTGCCCCTTATAAGATTCAATGCGCTAGTTGGGCGCATCTTGAATGAATGCAAATTGGTCACCAAAATATGTTTAGAGAGGTAATTGCGCAAGAACTAAATGATCTTGAACCACTTTATGTGAGGCGCGCATGGTGGATTTTGTTGTATATGTTTATCACAAGAGATGCTGATAGGGCTTATGTTTGGAATCTAGAATTGCACAAACTGTGATTGTATTTTTTCAATTGATCATTTATTTTTTTGAGATTATGGGATATTGATACTATTATGGTTTGTGTCATAATGATTAGCAGATGATGATGTCAACAGGCAAGATTGGCTCACTCACACGAGCAATCACCGTTGGTGCTTGGAAGTGAATAAGGATGAGACTAGTGGTTTATTTTATTTGGAGCCTAGAGAGGCTTAAATTATCCATTATATATGTCGTCTTGGTTGCAACTAAGATGAGGTCGTGTTAAAGACCAAACATGGATGTTAGTACCTATTTTCCGTATTATGCCTATTATGATTAGCTAGATGTGAGATCTCATTTGGCGCCTGGAAGGCGAGCAAATATCGAATTCAGGTTAGGCGCTAGAAAGCGACTAGACTAAGATCTGTATGGTGTATCGAGTATGATGTCACTCTTTGGAAGAGTTACTCCACCGTAACATGTCTTCATACTACATGTGCTTGGCGATCGAGTAATGAGGTGAGAGAATGGATCCTTGTTTCCTTGCCGTGTGAGTCTTACATGTCATTATTGATATGACTTTCACTTATGTACCTTTTGGTGACCTTTGACTATGTCATAAGGTAAGGGGTTCATGTTCTGTTACTTTGGTATGTTACCTACGGTCATGTATGATTCGACCTTAAGGGACATCACTGTGAAAGCAGTTAATCATAAACTAAATGGCATGAGGGCAAAGAGAAGATCATCTAGTATTATACCATTGTTGTATATTCACTGCTGGTAACTCACATCGCTCTGTATAAGCGGCGGATTGAGTGTGAATATATTGCAAGAATTGAGAGGGTCAAACACGCTCTTTTGAGGGATTAGAGATGTTTTTTGTACTAGTGTAATTAGATGGGTTTGGGGTATATGAGACACTATTTTTATTTTCGGGTTAATGTCTCTATGTTGGCACTTTTTTGAGTTTTTAGTGTAGAGCTCTCACATGTAGGTGTTCTCAGTGGTCGCACGGTTCATTGGCTAGTATGATTGCGTTTATTGGGTAGATTGAGATACAAAAGGCGCGATGTCATGCCAACGCATGTTCGAGTAGGAGATGTTGGAAATTGGGTCGGGTTTAGAACTCGAACCCAATTGGGTCACCCATTGTGGCATGACCCGATTAGAAGAGATCCAAATAAAATAATAGATTATATTTCAAAACATGAGATAATCTTGATATAGATAATTGTCACTATATTGGATGATAATTATTAATTAGATATTGTTGATATGGGATAGACATTATCTGAAACAATACATCTATCTTATGGGTTTCTTAACTCTCCTATATAAACAGAACTTGGGTTCTGTATTTAACAACAAAAATTATACATTCTCTCTTCTCATAAACCATTCCGCTTTTCTACTGTGAATAGTGTGGGTAGTTCTCTAATAGTTTTACTCCACTGTTGGGAATTATTTGAAGACATCAATGGAGGCACATGATTCACCCACATGATCCATGGATTCGGTTTGAGCCCGAATCCGTTTATTTTTGCTGTGTATTATTTCTTATTTTCCTACAACAACAATAGTAATATTTGTTACAATTTTATTCACCTTCTTTGGTTTCAGTTTTGTCATTGCAACATCAAAAGCAGTGTTGTTATAAAAAAATATATGTCAACAAGAGGAGGACAAATTCATGAGACCAAAATTTAAAATAAAATCTGCAAATGCATTTTCGTATTCCTCTATATTAAAAAAAAAAAAAAAAAGAAGAAAAAAAAGAAAAAGAAAAAAAGAAGAAGTTTGTTTTGGATACCAAAACAACACGAATACTTTCAGAAAATTTAATTGAAATACAGAGGATGAAACAAGGTGAAAATATCATTCCTCAAGGGAAAAAATAGGGTTACGAAGTCCATCATAAGTTGTGTTCCACAAACAACTTCCCGAATAGACATAAAAAGTTTAAAAAATACACAAATTGTGTTCCCCCATAACACATAAAACATAAAACATAAGCACATGGATGACATAACATTTGCATTCCCCCAACACATTTGTCTTCCCTCCATATATAAAACATAAAATATAAAATTGATGACATAAACACGTGTTTCATGAACCACTAACCATAGTTGCATAATCTCATCTACGTTGCACTACTACCGACCATTTTGCGTAATTTCGACCAATTCGTCCCTTATCCGAGCCCTCACCTGACCCATCTCAAGATCTTCATCACCGGGCATTATTGCATCATCAAGGACAACTAAATCATTGTGGTAATCATTGCAGTCGGGCATATCCGAATAAGTGTACTCTGGCGCATTGGTCACAAAAACAACGAATGCATTGTCATGACTGTTTTTGTGTTTGAAATTATCCAATGCCATGGAAGCTGCAACCAAAGGCACTTCCCCGGTATGAAAATCAAAACGATGCAAGCCTTAAGAAATTTCCAATACGCATTTCAAGCGCCAAATATTCGTTCAATTGCACTCCGCAATGATAAATGGGCACGGTTGAACAATTCTTTATGGGTGTTGGATTGACCCCCTGAAATTTTGATTGATGATAGCGGCTCCCCTTATATGGTGCGAGGAAGCCCTTCTTGTTACTATAGTCACTATCCACTAGATAACATCCCTATCAATGTCCACATGTGAAAATGTGTGCACAAATTTCAGTAAAGCCCAAAAACAAGAAAAATGTTTTGTGGCCCTAAAAACTGTGGCCCTAATGGCCCTAATTTCCTTTTTGGGTAAGTTTGTTTTTTTTTTCTTTTTTTTTTTTACCTGATATGGAAATTAGGGCCATTAGGGCCACAGTTTTTTGAGCTACCAACCAAAGCCCCAAAAACAAATACAGTAAACCGCAAAAATTTAATATATACTGTTGTTGGTTTATTTTCTAAAATATTTGTGGTACACATATTTTACTTGTAAAAATTCTTAAATTTTTCATTCAAGTTAAACAAAAAAATCACCAAAATGTTGAATTACCAAAAAAAATCATGGAAACCTGCATTGCATTGAGTTGTTAGAATAATGTTATATGTACCAATTGATACACTAATTACTATACTAACGGATGATGCGACATAATTTTAGAGATTTTGAGCCTTTGTAATTTATATAATAGGTGGGGTTATTTGAATTGACAATGTCATAATATATGTTCGTACACTAATTGATATACCAATTAATGCGTGCAGTACCACTGAAATTCTTATGTTAGTGAAACTTCAACTGGTCCATTACTTCAAATATTCATAATTAACATCAAGAAAAATAGAAATTTGTGGTTTAGAGTTCCAAGTTATTCATTTCTCCTAATTATTTTCTCTTTTTTTCTTTTCCTTTAAATAAAAATATTATTGATCATTAAATTTATTTAATTTAATTTATATAACCTTTTATATGGTGTTAATTCAACAAATTCTATATGACCTAGCATATTTAAAATAAAAAAGAAAATATACTAATCTTTCTTAAAATTAAAAAAAAAAAATTAACCTCGCAATTTTAGCACAATTATATTGGGCTATTAATTTTTTTTTAAACCTTATAAATAAAAGAAAATATTATATTGTCATCTCTTTTATACTAAAATATATATTTTATCATATATAACTTTGTATCTTTCCCCCATCTATATTATTGGGTGTGTGGAATTAACTTTTTTACTGATTTTTCGGCTTTATGATTTTTTTATGAGATAAAAAAAGGTTAATGTTTTTGGGGAAAAAAAAAGGTTCATGCTTTTAATTTTTGTTTGAATTTTTTCGTTTTACCTTTTCAAAGATATCTATGGAGAGTAGTTTGGTCTTTTCAAATTAAAAGAAAGATTTCGTAACTTTTTTTGAAATATGCCAAACATATTTTAACTTTTTTGTAGCAAAAAAAAATAGAGAAAATGTCTCGTAGCTCAAGTTTTGTGGCTTAAAAGTGGCTCAAATGGCCAAAACGACGTCGTTTTTGCCATTTTTATGTTGTTCTGTACTCAAAACGACGTCGTTTTGACTATTTGAGCCACTTTTGAGCCACAAAATTTGAGCTACGTAACATTGTCGAAAAAATAACGTCCCAAATAGGGGCTTAGTTGTGATTGCTTTATCTAACTAAACAAGAAATTAATGTAACTATCAAAAATTTATAGAACCCGCCATGCTACATGAAAATTCACATAAAAAGTTAAAATTTTGGTGAAATAATTTAGTAATATATGATAGTTCTTTTTAAAGAAATGGTTAATTAAATAAAAATATTTCATTTCTGACAGTGGTTTAAAATAGATAAAAGTGATACAATTTTATAATTAAAAGGATCAAAATATATGGATTCATAAATAAGGGAATAAATTGAAATTTACAAACAGTTACAAAGGTGTTGATGTAATTAATTCTTAAAAAATAAAATAGTTACACACAATTAATAAATTTTTTAATTATTTTTAATCTAGAAAATAGAAGGTGAAATAGTTATGCGTAATACTTGAAAGCATTAGCTCAAAACTTTGGTGAGGTGTCAACCGATTAGTTGTGGTGAATGAGTAAGTTACGGACCAAAATTAAGATTTAACCAAAAATATAAGGGTTGACTGTCATAATTTTATATGCAGAGAGCAAAGTGAGATTTGACCAGAAGTATAGGGGTACTGTTATAATTTCATGTATAAAGGTCAAAGTAAGATTTAATACAAAGTATAGAGGTGCAAAGTGTAATTTACCCTAATATGGTTGTTGAAAGTGTAATCCAACTCCCACAACCATATTTATTGCTCAAATCATGTTCCCACATTGGCCCTATTTGGCATTGTTGTGGGAAAGTAATTATAACTTATGTCTGAACAACTTATACATTATAACTTAAAAAATAGTTTATTTTGTAAGCACCTCCTCCTCTGCTCAACCAAAAAGCTCATTTTCAGCTTATAAAAAGCTATAATCTGCACTCATTAAGCTCCACAAAACACTTAGAAACAGCTTAACTTAAGTCAAAAGCTGAGTTAAGCTGAAAATAAGCATTCCCAAACAGGGCCATTGACTGATGATCAATATGGTTGTTGCCATTTAATATGCGAAAGTGTAATTTATCCATTTAATAGGGTCTTTGAAAGAAATGAAATGAAATGACTTTCTCATTAGGTCAGAAATTAATGTGATGATAGCATTCTGTACAACTAGAATGTTTTGGTTGTTGAAGGAATGAGTCATTCCACATTATCACTAGATAAAACGTCTAATAAAAATCAACTTAAAAGTAACAAATTTAATTATTTTAATCGACAAAAATCAATTTGAGACACTAAATGTATATACTCTTAAAGCTCTAAATAAGTTTTTCTAAAACCAAGTCAAGTTGGTAATTATGAAAATTATTTAATATTAGTTATGACACTATCACAAATGAATAGTCACTGTGCTTGGAGCATCCAATACAACCATTAAAAGAATTGTAAAACTTAAATTTTGACCAAAAAAAAAAAACTCAAAATTGTGGTTCATTAATGGCCTGTCAAATTTTGACAATGACCAAACTTTGTGCCAGTAAAATTTGAAAAATAACTAAATGAAAGTAGTGTCAAAATATGGTCGATCGGCCATGGAGAGGGATGGCCGGCCAACCAAAAATGGGCTGCCGGCCACTTGTTGGCCAGTAGGCCTCTGAGTGGTCAGACTAGAAAAAAATTAGGTTTTGGTTCAAAGGGGCTACAAGGTTTAGGTTCTAAAACTTGAAAAAATCGAAGCCTTTTGCTGAAAAAATTGAACGATTGTACAGAGTAATAATTCATCATCGAGTGTTCAACGTGAAGTGCCCAAGTTTTAAGGGCGGTCAAAATGAGGTGTCTACAGTCGCCAGTTTGAGATGAAAGATTACTTCCTTGGCTTGGAAATTTCCCAAGATTCATCTGGTTGTTTTCTTACCCAAGCCAAGTATACTTCTGATCTCTTGGCTCGTGCTGGCCTTACCAATTGCAAGACTGCCACTACTCTAGTTGATCCTCAAACTCGTCCTACACCCCTTGACGGTCCCCTATTGTTTGATGCCACTTTATATCGTCAATTATTTGCCAGTCTTGTCTATCTCACGGTTACTCGGTCAAATATTGCTTATGTTGTTCATATTGTCAGTCAGTTCATGGTTGCTCATCGCTTTCCACACTATGATGCTTTGGTTCACATTTTGTGCTATCTCAAAGAAACTTTGTTTTATAGTCTTCACCACTCTTCTCACTGTTTTCTACCGCTGCATGCATTTTCTAATGTCGATTGGGCAGGGGATCCTCTTGATCGTCGTTCCACTATAGGATTCTGTTTCTTCTTGGGCAATCATCTCATTTCCTAGCGTAGCAAGAAGCAAACTCTTGTTGCTCGTTTTAGTACTAAGGCTGAGTATCGTGCTCTTGTTGACACTACTTAAGAGTTTGTGTAGCTTCGTTGGCTTCTTTCTGACATGGGAGTTTCTCATTCTGCTGCCACCAATCTTTATTGTGATAATCAGAGTGCTATTCAAATTGCACATAACGATGTCTTTCATGATCGCACCAAGTATATTGAGATTGATTGCCACTTCATACACCGTCATGCTACTAATGGCCTTGTTCGTCTTCTCTTTGTTACCTCTGTTGATCAGACTGCCGACCTCTTCACCAAGCTCATCTTCCAGACCGCTTCTCTGATCTCCTCTCCAAGCTCAAATTAATATCTGCCTTACCACCTTAAGCTTGAGGGGGGTGTTAGCTGCATATTATTATTTTATACTTATCTATCTATATTGTAGATATATCTCATTTTATCTCTATCTCATCTTATCTCTAATGTATCTTTATCTCCTTCTATACTTATCTAGGTTTTTTTTTTTAGTATATATATATATATAAACTTCTCATATTGTATTA
The DNA here is from genome assembly GCA_036172215.1 of Camellia granthamiana. Lineage (NCBI taxonomy): Eukaryota > Viridiplantae > Streptophyta > Magnoliopsida > Ericales > Theaceae > Camellia > Camellia granthamiana. The sequence goes on from JAXFYN010000072.1 coordinate 244,684, forward strand.
TTTATTCAATTCAATATATCAGAACTACTCTTTTCTCTTCTCTCTCTCTACTCTCATAACAACTATAATAACTAGTTCCAATTTCTGTTGGGAATATGAATAATAAAACAAATCATCTGTTTAAATAAAAAATAATAATAGATCATGTATTTATTTATTTTATTTTGTTTTTTTGTTTTTTTGCTTTTCTGTTTTTAAAATCGATTGGTTGTGTGAAACTTGTAAGTTGTAAGAGGAGAGAAGCTGATTTTCCATTTGGATTTCCTCTGTATTTGTTGGTAAAAAAATGGAGGAAAGTTCAACGGAGTCGACGTCTTCGTTAGAGTCAAAGATTGGATTATCAGTGGAAGAAAACTCGACCTCCAAAGACGAAACCAGAAACAGCAAGAGCTATATCCGAAGACATTCAGCAGAGACAAATGAGTATGAAAATAGAGCTTTGTCCGGAGTTGAACATACCAAGTAAAAACTTGAACTTCCAATATTCCGACCGGGGTAAACCTTCGTTTAACTTTATTCACTCTTTGTTTGCGTCGCATTCAGTTAAATTTTTTTTAAATTTTTTTTATTATTATTATTAACAAATACACTTTTGAGGTTGGTTAAAAATACGATTTATCACTTACTTTCAAAAATTACATTCTGCCTATTGAAAGTTCTAATTTTATAATAAATATCTTTTTTTTTATTAATAATGAGCAACGTTACATCTCCATAAAAAAAAAAAATTCAAACTTTTCCCAATGATGTGGTAAATAATTTTGAAAGGAGAGAGAAGAATTCAAAAAGAGTTGATTGGTTAGTATTATTTGTCACATTATTGGAAGGACTGTAGGGGAAAAAATTGGGAGATTGAAGCATTTCTCATTATTAAATCATTAAGTTAATTAACAATTTTTAATGATGTTAAAAATTTATTTTAATTAATAATTCAAGTAATTTTATCATTGTATATGAGAGTAATTAGGAATTTTATTTTTTTAATTAATTCTATCAAATAAAAAATTCTGAAAAGGGATATTTGTAATTTTTTAAACCATAAAGGATATTTTAAGCAAATCTCAAGAGATGTATTTGTAATTTAACAAAAAAAAATATTTAGATTTTTTTTATTTTAGTGATTTTTTTTTAAATTTATGACAATTTTTTTTTACTTTTTGTAAAAAAACATTTTGCATAATCTAGTAAGTAAAAAAAAAATTAAAACTAAAAAAAATCAACAAAATAATAATAAAAAGCTAATTTTTAACCTTTTTTCTTAATTATCTCTAGTAGACTTTTTTTTTTTTCTTTTTATAATTAATTTTTACTTTTTTAGTTGGTCTAATCAAATAGAACCTATAAACTAAAATTTTCTGAAAAACCAAAAAATAAAAATAAAAATCCTAAAGATGAAAAAAGAAATCACTAAAACAATCAATCGAAACACCCACTAAAATGTTGTCGCTTTAGAATTATTGAAACAAAAAATTTCTAAATCTACAAATTTTTTTTTTGAAGATGTCTATTGAGGGAAATGTTAAACAAATAAAACATAATAATAAATTCCGAATCCCATCCATTTTTCAAAAAAATTAGCATAAATTATAGATACACTCTAATGTTTACTTAAAATACGAATTGTCCTTTGTAATTCTAAAACTTGCATCCCATCTTTTAAATTTATAATTATATAACAAATAATTTGTTTTATTAATAAACTATTAAGTCAATTAATAGATTTTAAGGAATGAACCATTTCAAATTGAATGTTGATCCGTAAATCCCATTGGGAAGAGAGTAATTGACCTATTTTGTCTCTTGATTTCAATCCAATTTCTAAAAATGAGTTATATGGTATTAAATTGACACTACATGAAAATTTTAATGGTAGTTTTAATGCCATTAGAACTATAAGAATCAACGATCATGCTACGTAGCTCGAAACCGCGGCTCGAAACGCGGCTCGACACCAAAACGACGTCTTTTTGGTGTCGAATTTTTTTTTTTTTTTTGCTCTTTCTTTCTTCCTGGTTTTGTTACAGAACGAAGAAGAAGAAGAAGTTCTTTTTCTTTCTTTCTTCCTGGTTTTGTTACAGAACGAAGAAGAAGAAGAAGAAGAAGAAGGGAGAAGAAGAGAAGGGAGGAGGAGGAGGAGGAGGAGGAGGGAGGGGAGGGGGCCATAAAAACCGGTTGGAGGAGGAGGGGAGGCTGGGCAGACGACCGGGGCTGGGCGAGGCGACGGTCTGCTGCGACGATCGGCGGCGAGGCAGACGACCCACGGCCGCTAGGCAGACGACCCACGACGACGGTCCTCTCCCTCCCTTCTCCCTCTCCTCTGTTTCCTCTCTTCTCTCCCTCTTTCTCTTTCTCGAGCCATTTCGAGCCTCGTAGCAGTCGAGCTACGAGGCATTTTCGAAGAATCAAATTATCATAAAAGACAAATAACAGATATAATTTACCTTTAATTTTACTTGTACTTGTTGAATGAAGCTTTCAGGTATACAAAGATTTTCCAAAAAAATGCAGGATTAATGCATTCGGTGCGTATTTTTTTTGCACTAGGTACCTTTTTATTTTGAAATTTTTGTGTCTTGCAGCATTGCTCATGCAAATCAAACCAGGAACAAATGCTGACATTAACATCATTCATTTACATATAAATGCTTTCAATAATGACAATAAACTAAACTAATATTATGACACAGACACAGCAATACGTGAAACCATTTTCCGTCTCAAGAAGTTGAAAGCCAATAAGGAGACCGCCCAAAGATCGATCCCTTGTATTTACAAGATCCCTGGCGAGCTTCGTGCACGAAAGGAAAGTGCGTATAAACCTCGTGTTGTTTCTATTGGTCCAATTCACAGTAACAACGAACGTCTGAATGCAAACGAGCCCATCGAGATTCCCTTTGTTCTCGAATAAGAGGAGATGAGTACATGTCCAAAACAATGGAACTCTGTAGGAGTGCCATGAAAAAATTGGAAGCCAATGCAGAGAAATTCTATGCAGAGAAGGTGAAATTGATCATAAATAATGAAAAACAGATTTCGCTAGCTGAGATGATGTTGATTGATGGTTGCTTCATACTTGAACTTCTCTACAATTCTTACTCTATAAAAAACAAGTTATTAAAAATAAGCGTAGATGACCCTGTTTTCAGCAGCCTTATGAGGCTCCTCGCTATCAGGCACGACTAGCTATCGCTAGAGAACCAGATTCCCTTCTTTGTTCTCTGAAAATTGTTCAGCCTTACCATAGAATGCATCCCAGATCATCCCCACCACGTTTCTCTTACTCACTACGTCCTTTCCTTCTTTGGCAATAATTTTAGCTTCGGAAATGATATCCTCAGAAAGACGGTTGATATCTTCCTTACCATGATCCATGGGAAGGGGAGGAGGATGAAACTGAATTTCCTAATGCTGTGTTTGGTTGGGAAATTTGAAAAATGATTTGAAAAGGAAAAATGAAAAGGTGTGTAAAATTAGATGAAATGTAAACATATTTTATTTACATTTCACCTACATTTTCCTTTTCTCTTTTCAAATCCATACTCAAATCTCTCAACCAAACACAGCGTAAATCGGGAAAAAAGAAATTCAGATTCCCATCTGCATCAGACCTCAATTTGGCAGGAGTCAAGTTCATGGCGGGTACTGCAGAAGACATGTTCAATATCAAATTGTTAAACCTCGAGGCCTATTACGGTGGTTCCATAGAGCTCATTTTGAAATCCCAACTTTATCCATTTATGATGGCACCGAGCCATTGCTGAGAAACCTCATTGCTTTCGAGCAATGTTGCTAAGCGGTTCCGCGTTACATGACATCGTATGGCTACTTTATGGACACACTCAAATTCTGCTGAAGATGATAAGTTGCTTGAAAAGGCCGAAATTTTGCATTAACTATATGGGTACCAGCGAAGAGGCCTCGGATCTCTTCAACAACATCTGCAAGGAAGTTGTGGGTGGAAGGTTCTATTTTGAAAAAACATGTGAGGCCGCAGGCAATCACTGTTGGGAACCGTGGCCAAGATTTCTGGCATCGCTGAAACGCGATTACTTTGCTAATCCATGGACAGGCATGGCTATCTTTGCTACCATTTTCACCTTCGGCTTCACGATTGTGCAGACAATTTACACAGTTCTCGCCTATTACGAATAGTGATTATATCCACATTATGCAGGGGCCACTGTTTGCATCTTTTGATTCTAACAATGCTTGGGTGTTTGCTGGTTGTTGGGTCCTTACCAAACGGTTGACTACTCCTTTGTTTTGCTGAAATCATTCTATTATTTTTCTAGATTGTGTCTTTCAAATAATTGAAGTAATTGAACTTGGCTCGTCTTTCTCTTCCTTTATTAATCAATGTCTCAGTAATATGTAATCTTATAAACCACCAGTCAAATTTGGGTAAATTATGTGATCTTATAAAAGTTAAAGTGGCTCTTTGGGTGAAAGTTCACTCGCCTCATATGTTATTTTCGGTGAATGAATTCATTTACAATCTCAATCAGATTAGTTCTTGTTCTAAATAATGGTAGCTGGGGTGGAAGCACCTCTATCCAAGACTAGCTGCTCCCTTTTTGGTTGACCTCTTGAGACTGTATGAGCCTCTTGTATCTTCAAGACACGATTTCATAGTAAAATTATATCTTGAACATACAATTTTAAAAAGAGTATTATTATTTAAGTTTAAAAAATAGATCCACTTTTCAAGTCTCAATGATGTGACAATTAATTAGGATATCTAAGGCAAAACTCTCTCTCATATCTTCTCAAAATATTAACCAATAGTATCACTTTCACATCATCAGGTTTAGAAAATGAATTTAAAAAGTAGGCATGTATATCATTTTTCTTTTAAAAAATCAATTAATTTAATAAATAGTTTGAAAAATTAGTTACTTTCATAAATAGTCTAGTTTTTAAAAATATTCAAAAAAAAAAAAAAAAAAAAAAACAACAACAACAACAACAACAACAAAAACTCGACCTTCAAGGGCTGTGAACATATAATTAACCGGAGAAAAAAAACGAAGTGATGCAGTCATTTGATATGTATGGTGACAATTTATTTATTATTATTATTATTATTTTGGTGATGGTTGTTCTTTGTTAATAGAAATACTGTATGTTTATAATCTGCATAAATGGAAATCATGTTGAAATGCAAGTTGTCTTCAATAAAAAAAATAAGGGTAAATTACTCTAACATCTCCTGAGCTTTTTATTTAATGAAAATTTTCCTTTATATTTGAAAAATTACATTCTCCTTCCTAAAGTTTGTAATCTTATTACAAATTATTCCCTGAATTGCTGATGTCATACTCTAAAATTTTCTAAATGACCATCTTGTCCTCTTTCATGCTATTTCTTCTTTCTATCATCTGACTACATTTTACAAATTTTCATCATTAAATTTTACTTGAATTTATTGTTATTGAGTGATAATATACAAACATAAATTTTATATAGAATTTTTAAACACAATAATATAGTTTAATGGTGGTCTTTCACTTTAAAACAAAACACATGTAAACATGATTTATATTTACAATAATATCACTATCACAATATTTTTATAATATTTTTTTGTATAAATTTTTATATATGAATATAATTTTTCAATTTTATTTCTACCATTATACCTAGATTAGATCAATTTAATCTAGATATATTTAAAAAGTATAAACTTTGTACAAAAAATGTTTAAAAAAATTTATTGAATACAACAAAATAAAATAATGTATTAAATTTTTATAATTTTTTGTATTTAGTGAATTTAAAAAAAATCACAAAATATTATATTTCTTAAGTATATCTAGATTAGATGTATCTAAAAAAAATGCTTAAAATATTAAAAAAATAATTAAAAATTTTAAAAAGAACACGAAAAGTAAAAAAAAAAAAAATTTGTGTGAGTTAAAGCAAAGAAGATTATTGTTATTTCTTTTAAAATGACATGAACAAAATATGTATATTATTTTATATGTATAAAGATTAATTGGTAAATATGTTATTTTAATCTGATAGAGAAATAAGTGTAATTTTTTAAATATAAAGAAATTTGTATTAAATAAAAATTTTAGGGGTGTCAATGCAATTCACTCAAAATTTAATAAATAAATAAATAAAATTATGACTACATTTTTTACTATTAGACACAGGAGGACTATCATATTATATACCACCAAAAAAATTTACTTCCTGTGGGCTTTCGATGTGATGTGATGAGTTGTACTATTTTTTAATTATGCTAACCTCATATATACTTAACAAATAGAATAATGCTTGAGACCCCCTTTTGGGAGTCACCCCCTCACCCCCTTTGTCACGTGGCGGGTGATGATTGGAGGAGCAGGAAAAAAAAGAAAAAGAAAAAGAAAATGTAACCAATGAGAGAGAGGGGGGGTCAAAGGGGGTGGGGGGAAAAGGGGGGGGATGAATCATTACTCTAACAAATATATGAAAGTCTTTCTGACAATCTATTATATTCTTCATTAATTCAGTCGGGGCTGTCGAGTATTTGATATCGTTTACGACGTTGTAAATGGCATCTTGATCGTAGTCCTTGAAACTTATTTTGCTGGAGAAGTAATTGTATCGTCCGAGACTTCTGGCCCTGGTGGTTTTTGCTGTTCTTGAGGGTCCTTCGAGGTATAGGGAGATTGGGCGGATGAGCCGCTATTCTGGATCCTGTTATTAGAAGAGAATGAGAGTTATTCGTCAGTATATAAATTGTGTATATTATTCTTGTGGATCCCTAATTTAATGTTGTCGTCTTCATTGTAAACAGAGAAAGAACAATTTGACATAGTTCGTATTTTACAAAATTCTGACTTACAAACAAAATATTATTTTCTGCCCATTTTTTTACTTCTTCATTTAAAAAAAGAAATGAATTAAAGGGTCTAGTATATGGAGGCCTCTTTCGTTTGTAGTGATCCTTCGAAAATATTTTTAATTGGAGGTATTTTGTGACGTAATCGGAAGGACATCTTTCTTTATAGAGTGCAAAGAATTGTTCTTCTGTTTCTGTTTCTGCAAATATTCGCCGCCAGAGTTCATCTCTGTTCTTTGAAGGACTTTTCCCTTTAGATAAAAATTATTCCCATTCTACGAAGTCGCCCCCTTTCTGTATATACTGTCGACTTGCTGTTGGAGAGTGAAATTTTTCTATATTTGGATGATAGATTCTGCCATTTGTTCCAGTGAGATCGAAAAATCTCGAGTTCATGGTTTGGATCTTCTTTGTGCATTGAACTATGGCATGAAGGTGACGGTTTCCATCTTCGTGGAGTTCTCTTGCGACAAGTATGTAATATAGCTGACAAGCTAGTTGGAGAAGGGATTGAAGGAGTTCTAAGAATTGTTCTTTTGGGCATGGGCACTGTGGATAGGTAAGGAAAACATTCTTTTGGGCATGGGCATTGTGGGCTCTCTATTAGTTAAAAAACCTGGTGTGAATGGTGTGAGGAGTGTGACTGGAGGGGGGGCGTTGTATTAATATTACCAGCGCCCCCCCCCCCCTTCGCGTTGATCTGGGCCGTTCATTGATGTACTTGTGGATGTAGTTAAAAGGAAATCACACCCGAGCCCAGGTGTGAGTGGTGTGAGTACTTTTGATTCCCTTGCCAGATAGTGCTATACACGTGTCATGTTTGTAGCGGTTTGCGTGGTTGTAAAGTAAAGATATTTTTAGAGTAATAAACATAAAGCAAAGGTGGGAAAATGATGATGGTTTTGAACTATTTTGAATGGGAAATCGTCATCCTTTTTCACGGGCCAATTTTGCTATTTGTTTGGTACCAGAAAACATTTGATAGTATAGAGGAATATGCTTTTGCAATGGGAGAGCTATTGTGGTGACGTTATTTTCTAGTACCTTGTTTCGTCTCTCATTTTTTGTCTTTCTTTTTTGTTGATTGTATTGGTATACAATGTTGTACTCCTTAGAAGAGTATTCCGAGAATTACGGGCAGTTCACTCAAATGTGTGTAGAGCGTTTTTTGATGTGGCAAATAAGACTGTGGGAAGAGAGTCGACGATCAGCTCTAGCAAAGTTTGTTCTAGTGTACGAGGAGCAGAGGGCAAAAATATCAAAGTTAAGGTGTCTGGACAGAAGGATTAGCAGAGGTAATAGAATCTGCAGAATTTGTAAGATAAAAGAATTGGAGTGTTTTATAACTGGTGAAGTAAATAGCATTACCATTGGGGTGCAGGCCTCGTGGATAAGCCCTTTTTATAAGGGTGTGTTATGTTTAATTTTTAGAAGCATAAAATATTAATTTTGTCTAGCTGATTCTTTTTAGAAAACGTATATTGTACTCTGATTGATATTTGACCTTTTTTGTGGCATGTGACTGAGCTTCATTAGGTGCCTCGGTGGTGAATTCCTTTCTATAGATTATATTAAATCTGACCGTCAACCGGCTATCTCAAGACTAGGACTCGCAGATGCTGTAATATCTCACGGAGCATTTTTTTTCACCAAAAAAAAAAAAAAGGTAAATAGCATTTCTCTAAACACAAAAGTGATGTGAAGCACATTAATAAATACACATCTTATTTTTTTAAAAAGCTATGATTATGTTTTCTGTTGCACTTTCACATTGATATAAGGATTGATACATGATTTTAATCTTTGGGGGTGAACATGTATTTAAGAAAAAAATAATTGTAATAAATGTGTGAAGTCTAATTGTGGGGAAGTATTTTGTGAATGATAGCACGTGGCCAAGATGACGCCGATATGTCAGTCGAGGTGCAACATGGCTTAGTTGTGATTGCCGAGATTATCTCGGTTAGGCCGAGGTTATCTGCGGAGAAATCGGAATCCGGGATAAGCGGATAAGGGACAAGAGTCCTAGGAAAGGGAAGGATCTCATTCCAGATAAAGATAAGACTCAAGAGTAGTTTATCTCTATCTAGATGAGGATCCAAGATGAGCATGAAGCTTGAGTCTATTGAAGCTAGGCTTCTAGTAGGATCAGGTCAGTGCTAGCTATAAAAACAAGGCATCCCCGTGGGTCAAAGGTATATGTAATAACCCCGACCTCTAATTAACGTTAATTCATGATTAAGTAAGCCTAATCAGTGATTAAGATGAAATTCTGTAATTGATTGCATGCATGATGCATTATTTATGTTTGTATCTGTTGGTCATAGGACTATCTGTTAGTAATTTTGTTTCGTTCTGTGAATTGAAAGCCTTATCGGCGTTCGATCATGAAATTGACTTGATTTATGTGTTAATTAGAATTTTTAGAATTTTATGGTAGGTTTAATTGAAATTCGATTCGGAATGAAATAAATAGAATAATTAATGCTCAATTAAGCCCAAATTAATGAATTTATTAGTCAAGCCTATATAAGGCCATCTCATTGACTCCTACACACTTTTACACTTCCATTTCCTCTTTCTTGATCATCAAAACGTGAGAGATGGAGAAAGAGGAGAAGTTGAGCTCAAATTATAGAGATTGCTAGAGAACTTGTGAATTTAGACTTAGGAACTCAAGGACCAAGCTACTAGCTCTTATCTTGACAAGTCTAGGTAAGAATCCAACTCTTTGATTGAGTGACCATGAAGTGTGAGACATGACCTCTAGAGGATCTAGTTAATTAATGCAAGAATTGGATTAGTGATGAAGAGAATTAAACCATAGATATTATGGCATTTTGAGTTTGATTCTAAAGAACTCCTATATGCATGTACCTATCTTGACTTAGGTTTGAGAATTCATCACATTTTTCACTATTAGAACCTATTTGATCATGTTTTGGAAAGCTTAAGTTCAAAGTAATTCATGCATGTCATACCTATGCTATGTTTTCACAATTCAAGGTTGAGTTTGCTTAATTAATAAGCTTATGGTCCTTAATTTCATAAAATGATCTTTAATTCTCAATGTTTTTCAAGTTTAGACATGTTTCCTTAAGTTTTTGGCCCAAAAGAATAAGTTTTGGAACATTTGAGTTGAGATTGAAGCTTGGGAGGTGAATCTGGAAATTCCAGAATTCGACCTCTCTGCTTGAGCGGGAGATTTCACGCTCAAGCAGACGCCTTTGTTTTCGCACTTCTGCTCGAGCGACCAAAAGTCAGCTCGAGCATAAAATGCATGTTTCCAGAAGTTCATATGTTTTGCAGCCCGCTCGAGCGTCAAGAGTCGCCCTCGAGCGAGGACCTGAGTCTCACACTCGAGCGACCGTCGAGCGTCCATCGAGCGTGAAAATCACACAACTAGTACTTTTTCAGAAGTTTACAGACCGCTTGAGCGGAGGAAGCCACGCTTAAGCGTCCCCTCACATTTGACCCCACGCTTAAGTGGGAGAAGTTGTGCTCGAACGGGACCCCTATTTTCAGCAAGTTTTGTAAAATATTTTCAAGTGCATTGTAGCATCATCATTGCATCCTAGGCATTCCTAGGCCAAGATTAAGACACCATAATGAGGATAAGAAGTAGAGACATACCAAGATAAGAAAGAATTCAGTTAATATTTTCGGGTGTGTGTAGACACCCCATTTTTTACCATCCTTAAGACTTGGACGTCATCATTTGAACACTCGATGGTTTTGTATGTTCATGTTTGTTGGGTGCTTAAAGTTCTCGGCTGAGTGCCTCGCCTTTGAGCCTCCAAGTGTGTTTGTTTTGTGCTTGGTTATGGACCAAGAGCTTGTTGTTTCCAATCTGGAGGAGAGGGTGGCTTGTCGGCCATCCCCACAGCCCATCGGCCATGGCTTGGGCCTACCAGCCTTCAGTGGTGGCCGGTTGGCAACATTGATGGCTGGTCAGCTATGTTTATGGCCGATCGGCCATTGATGATGGCCGGCGGCCATTTTTTTCCTCTTTCAGATATTTTGTGCCAGCTGTGTTTACTGTGCAAGATATTTTGTACATAGATATTTTCGAGCTGAGGCTGTGTTTCTCTATATATAGGAGCTTTTTCTTTATCTTTTAGGGTGACAAAAATTTGAAGAGCAAAAATTCTCTCTCTCTCTCTCTCTCTCTCTCTCTCTCTCTTTCTCTCTCTCTCTCTCTATATATATATATATATATTTCTCTCTCTCTAGAATTTTAGGCTTGTATGCTTGTATATCTCTATATATTAGCTTATACACCCTTAACCAATCTTGCTTACCTTTGAGTTGAGGAGTCTTGAAGGCTTGTTGGAACTCTAGAAGAGGGTTTGGCTTGCATTTTGACATGCATTTGTGCTCAAAACTCAAGAATTGCTTCAAGAGGTAATAGTTCTATCTCCTAGTCTTTCATTACTTGCTTGTTTTGCTATCTTAACACACTGTTTTAAGGCTGGTTTTCAACTCAAAAAACTTCTGTTTGTATGTGTTAAAAATGGTAGTTTTAGGCTATTTTGAGTTAGGGGGTGGCTCACCCTCTTGTTCTCTTTATTTGTTAAGCTTTTGTGCCATTTTCAAAGCTTCCAAACCAACTGTTTTTGGCCTTTTAACCACTGATTCTCAGAGGTTTTTCAGTGGGAAAAATCAGGTTTTGAAGTCCAAAAATGGAGGGGTTAGCCTTCCCTTCTTGTGTCTTGTGTGCATGCCTAGTTAGCTTTGCAAGTTAACATATTTTTCTAGCTTTTCTTAGCTTGATTCCAGCACGTTTTAGGTACTTTTTTTTATCTGCTCTAACTCTTTTTTGGGCTACTTTGGTCGTTCATGCCTTGGTTTGTATAGTTGTAGTGTAAAGGGCTTCACTAGCCTTGTGTTTTAGGCCTCTAAAATTGATTTGCATGAATTGATTGCATGTTATAGTGGTCTTTTACATGTGATTTCAGTGCATATACCTCTATCACACTCTCACTTATTTCACTCTTTCATTACTTTTGAGAGTTGTGCTTTGAGCCTTGTTTGCGAGCTATCACGTGTGCATGTTTTTCTTGCCTCTTATGTTTTAATCTTAGCATATTTTGGCCACTGATTTGGCATGTATAAGCTCTATCTAGAGCTGGTTTGGTCATTTAAGCTTGATATTGTATGCCTCTAGTGTAATGCTCTTCACTATTTTAATGCTCTTGGCTTTTGAACATGTTGTGCATGCGTTGCTTGCATGATTTAGTGCCATTTTTCATGCCATTTCAGCACTGAAAAGTCTGCAACCTCCCTCTATTCTTCACTTTTTAATTTGCTTTGGAAATGGTCTTAAGCCCCTTGTTGGCTTGAGTGTGAACTTGAGGCTCTCATGCCTAATGGTTTTAACCCTCTCTTGAGGGTTCCTCCTAACCAACAGCATGAGGCCTCTTTCATGCTCAAGACACTTGTGGCTTAGGCCATCTTTCCAATTAGAGGACACTCATCTTGAACTTAACCAACTAAAGAATGGTTTGGTAATGCTGAAATGAGTAAACAAAATTGGACAAGTAAAATATGAACAAGATAAGCATATTTTGTTGCATTGCATGTGTTTGGGTTGGACGTTAATCCAAACACAAGAAATGTGGGATGTTTCATACTCAAAGTAATGAAACGCGTCACGTTTCTTGGTCGTCGTCGCCCTTGATCATGCAAGATAGGGTGGTGGCCATTTGACTCTTATGTGTGCATTCATTAAGCTTGTACAAGGTTGGTTCTTTGGCCATCATGCATTGAAAATGTTTGATTGGTAGCTTGAGAGCCAAGTGCCATACTCTTTTGAGCTTGAGAAATGATAAGAAGGGTGGCAGTACATACATTCCTTGAGAATATACTGCTTTGCCTCTGTTTGCTCTCTGCTACAGCAAAAAAGGAAAGTTCAGAAGATCAGTGGCCGACCGACCACCTATGTCAGCCGATCGGCCACCAGAAGAAGTCGACAGCCACCAGTGGTAGCCGACCGGCCAAAGATGAATTTTGCACCAGTGTATTCCTGAGTTGGTGCAGAAGCATTTTGGAAGTTGGCACAATTTACGGAGGTCAAACAAATACAAACAGAGGCTGCAATAACATGGCAGTGGATTCCCAGGAAGAAGCCAACCGAGCATACATGTCTCCCTCACCCGTGATGCCATTTAATTGCTTTAATTAGCTTTGCATAGCTAGTTATTCAATTGCGTTGTAATAATTAGTTAACTAGAATAGTTAATTAGTTTTGGTTTGTAATAATTAGCTTAATTAGCGTAGCTAGTTAGCTTATTTATTCGGACCCTCCTTTGCGAGGGCAATATTGTAATAAGTGTGCGTGCGTTTGTGCATGTCTTCCAGCCCCACGTCTTTCTCCCTTTTATTTACCCACTTATGTTGGTTAGATTAGGGACATTTTCAATTAGCATACCTTATGCTTGCATGATTACATTTCATTCATTTGTCTTGCATACACCGAGGCTCGGCGCATCATTCAAACTGCATTGTAATTTCAATACTTCTTTGAATATGTGTTTCAAAGCATGTTATCAAATTGTGTCACATGTCATTAGTAGCCGAGCCTACTTAGTTGTATTTTGTATGTGTTACATTAGGCATTTTTGTATCAAATAGGAATCATGTATATTTTTCCTAACTCTTTTGTCTACTCTTAGCTTGGAGTACTATGTGAGTTTTTCTCGCTTTACCATACTTGCATGAGTGTGAGTGTTGGCATGTTTTGCATGCTTAACATGAGGCTAACTGCTTATGTGTTTAACTGCATGAATGCTTGTGGACGAAGGGTTGTTGCTTGAATTTGAACAATTTAACAAATGTGATTTTCTTACAGCCCACTGAGGTGGCAAATCTTTTCTTAAAGCCCACCGAGGTGGGGCAAACCATTTTTTAAGCCCACTTGCGAAGTGGCAAACCATATTTTTAAGCCCCCTTACGAAGTGGGAAATCATTTTTTAAGCCCACTTGCGAAGTGGCAAACCTTTTCTTAAGCCCACTTGTGAAGTGGCAAATCATGTTTTTAAGCCCACTTGTGAAGTGGCAAATCATTTTCTTAAGCCCACTTGAGAGTGACAAAACCAAACCATTTTCGAAAAACAACCATGAGTTGAATTCGTTCCAATTCTTGCGATTTTAGTCTATACTTGCTTGTGTGCGTCACATAGTAAAGTTAGATTAATAAACCGGACAAGAACACATAATTTTTATAAAACAACATATCATGCTTAGTAGAGGCCGATCTTTTGATCGGGCGAGCGGGGGTGCTCATTTCAGGACTTTCCCCTCTCGTACCTAAGTTCCCAAGTCGAGGCAACTTTAGTGATGACGGACACGTGGCCTTTGGCATGAGTCAGGGTTTCCTAAATTTTTCCAAAATAAAATATTTAGGTGGCGACTCTGTAATCTGGCAAAGCAGCCCAATTTTTTGCATTATTTGATTTAAAAATCTAATTTTCCAAAATGATTTGCTAGATTGGACTCTTTAGTGTTTATCAGTTTCACATTGCACTTTGTGAGATTAGATTCAGAACCGTGACAGGAGTCCGAATTGCAGGGCTTATTCGTCTTCCGAAAGGAAGCGTCGAAAATGTCAGGCTGCAGTGTGTAATTCAGTACGTGTTCATTCTATAACTGTGTATGTCACGCACCACAAGATGTCTGATTTGCCCATTCTGCATGTTGCCTTGAAGCCATCTGTTAATTGTAAGTAATAACTCCGTAAAGTTATGTTCAATTATAAATATTTTTGACTGATATAAGACGATCTGTTTCTGAAATTCTATTTTATGAATCATGAATGAATGTCCATTTCTCTAAAATGTAATTGTGGCATCCTATATTCACGTGGCCCTCGCCCAGTGGTAACAATACTGTGGCCAATATGCACGTGGCCCTTGCTCGAGGGTAACAATACTGTGGCTTATATTCATATGGCCCTGCCCAGGGGTAACAATGCCGAGGCCTATGTTCACGTGGCCCTTGCCTGGGGGTAATAATACCATGGCTACTTGTGCACAAGATGTGGATCTAAAGTGATCATCGATACTGATTATGTAAATGTGTTATGATCTGATAGCTAAATGGATGTGCCACATACAACTGTTTGTAATTTCTGGTTAAGTATACGTATCTAAAATTATTTTCGACTGGGAATCTGTTATAGGACATCATTCATTAAACCTTTTACCTTGTTATTACTCACTGGGCTTCCGCTCATTATTTATATTATATACGTAGGTGATCAGGTGTGCAACCAGGCCCAGAGTTGATAGCCTAAGATTCTGTTATGTATATCTGTATATTGGGCCATGTCTCCTTTTGATCTTTCTGTTTAATCAGGTGACGTAAAACATATGTATTTGTGACGTCACATATATGTATAAGAGTTTGTTTGGAAACTTTGTCTCATATACGTCAGCATAGCTCTATGGACTATGTATGTTTATATATTTGCTTTCGTAACCCCTAATTATATGTTATTCTGTTCAGAGGCCTTTGGTAATCCAAGGATTACTGGCCGGTTACGATGCTAAACCTATAGGGGCGGGTTTGGGTCGTGACAGAGTGGTATCAGAGCACGAGTTATACCGCACACACAGGTCCATACGAGCTATAGGATGTCCTAGAAAGGAATTAGGGACATTCCAATTGCATGTATGAGTGTATGTTAAAGTCTATAAATGTGCAAATTGAATCTAAATATGAATTTTTATGATTGAAAGAATTGAACTTACTCCGAACATCACAAATAAGATTATTCTTTTGTTTATTATTACTCTGTTTACCTATAGCAAATGGAAAATACAAGAAGTAATGATGCCACTGAGTCTTCTGAGGCCCGAATGAATAGAATGGAACAGATGCTTACAACCTTGACTGAGGCTATGACACAGCAATTGAGACAACAACCGTTACCTCCTCCTCATCCGGTGCCAGTTGAATTGGAAAACACTGACATCATTGCACTAAGACAGAAGTTTAACAAAATGAAGCTGCCAATCTTTTTGGGTGGAATTGAGCTGTTAAAAGCCAAAACATGGCTGCTAGAGACCGAAAAGATATTTGAATTATTTCCGTGCTCAGAAGTGCAAAAAGTTCTCTTGGCTACCTATACTCTGAAGAAAAAAGCTAGGCGATGGTGGATGCTTATCCGAGATAGCAGTGGAACTATGACATGGAATCAGTTTAAAGTAATATTCTACGAGAAATACTTCCCCCAATGCTTCAGAGACCAAAAGGTGTCGAAATTTCAAGAACTTAAACAAGGCAAGATGTCCATGGCTGAGTATGAGGCTAAGTTCACCGAGTTAGCCAGATTTGCTCCTCATATGGTTGACACGGATTACAAAAAGGTTCGAAAATTTGAGGAAGGATTAGATCTAGAAGTGTTTGACCGAGTAGGAGTGCTGAAGTTGCCTACATATGTGGAAGTACTTGATAAAGCATTGATGGCGGAAGCTATCCTAGCGGCAAAGAAACAGGCTACAACTCCAACAACTGAATGGAGAGGAAAAAGGGCCAGATTCAATTTCAAGAAAGGCCGACCATTTTCAAAGAAGCAAAACACGGGATCTTCTAGTAATTCTAGTCAGAGTAGTGGCTCTATTCCGAACTATCCTGATTGTGGAAGGAAGCATAAGGATACATGTTATCGTGCGATGGGTGCTTGTTTTCGGTGTGGCAAAACTGGCCACATGGTTAGAGATTGTCCATTAAGATCTGACGACGCTAATCATCCGGCGTCAAGTTCAGCAAGATCTGCTCCTAGATCGAAAACAAATGCAAGAACTAATGTGGGGAGAGAACCTTTGAGACAAGGTAGAGTTTTCACACTGGTACCTGGCGATGTACAGAACACTGAATCAATAGTGTTAGGTATAATCCCTATCTGTGCTCAGAATGCTTATGTGTTGATAGATTCTGGTTCCATACATTCCTTTGTGTCACATGCTTTTTCTCAGAAATTAACTAGACCCTTAGAACCTTTGAATTACTTGTTATCTGTAATTACACCATCTGGGGGCCTTATGTTATGTGCTTCTGTGTATCCTGCGTGTGATATTATGATTGGGACACGATATTATATGTTGACTTGCTACCATTGAATATTATGCACTTTGATTGTATTCTGGGTATGGATTGGTTGACGAAATACTATGCCACCATTGATTGTGTGAATAAGTTTGTTGTGTTTCGACCACCTGATGTGTTAGAATTTGTCTTTATTGGGAATGGGGTAGTTCCTCCTCCATATTTGGTCTAGTTTATGAAAGCTAGGAAATTGTTGAGAAAAGGGTGTTTCGGCTATTTGTGTTGTATATTGACTGTATCTTTGGATAATGTTAGTGTGGAAACTATTCTTATGGTTTGTGAATTCCCTGATGTATTTCCAAATGAATTACTCGGAGGTCTGATTGATAGGGAAATTGAATTTACCATTGATGTTGTGCCTGGAACACAACCAATTTCTAAAACCCCATATCGAATGTCAACCTCTGAATTGAAAGAATTAAAAATTCAATTACAAGAATTGCTAGATAAGAAATTTATTCGACCAAGCACTTTGGGGTGCTCCAATGTTGTTTGTCAAAAAGAAAGATAGGTCTTTGAGGCTGTGTATTGATTACCGTGAGTTGAACAAAGTAACTGTGAAGAATAAATATCCATTACCTCGAATAGATGACTTATTCGACCAACTCCAGGGAGCGCAAGTGTTTTCCAAAATTGACCTTAGATCAGGTTACCATCAATTGAAAGTCAAGGCAGAAGATATAGAGAAAACTGCATTTAGAACCAGATATGGGCATTATGAATTTCTAGTGATGCCGTTTGGGGTAACTAACGCACCTGTGGCGTTTATGGTTTTGATGAATAGGGTGTTCAAACAATTTCTTGATGAGTTTATTGTTGTATTCGTTAATGATATCTTGATTTATTCCAAAAGTAGGGAAGAACATGACCATCATCTGAGAACCGTTTTGCAGATCTTGAGGGAAAAGAAGTTATATGCCAAGCTATCCAAATGTGAATTCTGGCTTGACAGTGTAGCATTTTTGGGACATGTGATCAATAAGGACAGCATCTCTGTTGACCCTCAGAAAATTGAAGCCATTGTGGACTGGCCTAAACTGATGAATGTGTTAGAAGTTAGAAGTTTTCTGGGACTTGCAGGCTACTACAGAAGGTTTGTGAAAGACTTTTCCAAACTTGCCATGCCATTGACACAGTTGACGCAAAAGAACACACCATTTGATTGGAATGATCAGCGTGAATAAGCTTTCCAGGACTTGAAAACTAATTAGTGACTGCACCAATCCTGACATTGCCTAATGGAACCGATGGGTTTCAGATTTACAGTGATGCTTCCTATAAAGGTTTGGGTCGTGTGTTAATGCAAAATGGGAAGGTAATTGCTTATGCATCTCGGCAACTTCGTCCTCATAAAAAGAATTATCCAGCTCACGACCTGAAATTGGCAGCCATGGTTTTTGCTTTGAAAATCTAGCGTCACTATCTGCATGATGCAAATTGTGAAGTGTTTATCGATCACAAAAGTTTGAAATATTTATTCACTCAAAGGGAACTGAACATGAGACAAAGGCGTTGGTTTGAGTTAATTAAAGATTATGACTTGCAAATTCTGTACCATCCAGGGAAGGCAAATATCGTTGCAGACGCACTGAGGCGAAGATCTGTTGGAAACTTGTCATGTTTGCGCACCAATCAAAAAGAATTGTTGTGTGACTTGGAAAAGAATGAGATTGAAATTGTGTTACATGAACAGGGTGGGATCTTAGCCGCCATTTCTGCCCAGCCTGCAATTATTGAAGAAATTAGAGAAAAACAGCTCGAAGATGAGTTCTTGAAAAAGATTATGGAGGAATTTGACTCGAAACCGCGACCGGGGTTTGTACTTGAGAACAATGTATTGAAATTTCAGGGTCGCTTCTATGTGCTTGATTATTCTGATTTGAGAAAGCGTGTAATGACTGAAGCTCACAATTCGAAATTTACTATGCATCGGGGAAATACAAAGATGTACCACGACTTGAGATAGAACTTCTGGTGGCCTAGAATGAAGAAAAGCATTGCTGATTTTGTAGCTAGATGTTTGCATTGCCAATAAGTTAAGCAGAACATCAATAACCTGCTGGTTTATTGCAGCTGCTTCCAATACCGAAATGGAAATGAGAGTATTTTACTATGGATTTCATTGTGGGATTATCTCGTTCTTCTCGTGGTATGGATTATATATGGGTAATTGTTGATCGTTTGACTAAATTCGCACATTTCTTACCTGTCAAATCCTTATATAATGCGGATAAGTTGGCTAACTTGTATGTCAATGAGATTGTGAGATTACATGGTGTGCCAGTATCTATTATATCTAACAGAGATCCCAAGTTTACTTCAAGATTCTGGTAGAGTTTACAACAGGCTTTGGGGACTGAACTGAGACTAAGCAGTGTTTATCACCCACAGACAGACGGACAATCAGAAAGAACAATACAGATGTTAGAAGACATGCTCATAATGTGTGTCTTAGACTTCCAAGGCAATTGGGAAACCTATTTACCATTGGCCGAGTTTGTGTATAACAAAACTTATCACTCGAGTATTAGTATGGCTCCTTATGAAGCTTTGTACGGTAGGAAATGTCGTTCTCCAACCTGTTGGGCCGAAGTAGGCGATGGGCCTTTGTTGCACCCGAAACTTGTGCAAGAGACGACAGAGAAAGTGAAACTGATTCGACAGAGATTGAAAACTGTACAAAGTCATCAGAAAAGTTATGCGGATGTCCGAAGAAGAGATCGAGAATACAAAGTCGAAGATCATGTGTTCATCAAAGTAGCTCCGATGAAAGATCAGACGCGATTTGGGGTGAAAGGTAAATTGGCACCGAGATATGTTGGGCCATACGAAATCCTTGAGAAGATTAATCCCATGACGTATCGGGTAGCCTTACCACCGGTTGTGGAACAGATGCATAATGTTTTTCATGTCTCAATGCTTCGGGACTATCTCCGAGATCCGTTACATGTCATTGAACCGACACAAGTGCTTTTGAAAGATGATTATACCTATGAAAAGAGACCAGTTCAGATCGTTAACCGCCAAATCAAAAGATTAAGGAACAAAGAAATTCCACTAGTAAAGGTGGATTGGCAAAATCATGGAGGAACCTATGCAACTTGGGAGACAGAAGAAGATATGATGAAAAGATATCCAGATTTGTTTCCTCTTGATTTGATTTTCTTCTAGAATGAAGGTACTTAGAGTTTGGAGGACCAAACTCTTTAAGGGGGAAGACTGTAATAACCCCGACATCTAATTAACGTTAATTCATGATTAAGTAAGCCTAATCAATGATTAAGATGAAATTCTGTAATTGATTGCATGTATGATGCATTATTTGTGTTGTATCTGTTGGTCGTAGGACTATCTGTTAGTAATTTTGTTTCGTTCTGCGAATTAAAACCTTATCGGAGTTCGATCATGAAATTGACTTGATTTATGTGTTAATTAGAATTTTAGAATTTTATGGTAGGTTTAATTGAAATTCGATTCGGAACGAAATAAATAGAATGATTAACGGTCAATTAAGCCCAAATTAATGAATTTATTAGTCAAGCCTATATAAGGCCATCTCATTGACTCCTACACACTTTTACACTTCCATTTCCTCTTGCTTGATCATCAAAACGTGAGAGATGGAGAAAGAGGAGAAGTTGAGCTCAAATTGTAGAGATTGCTGGAGAACTTGTGAATTTGGACTTAGGAACTCAAGGACCAAGCTACTAGCTCTCATCTTGACAAGTCTAGGTAAGAATCCAACTCTTTGATTGAGTGACCATGAAGTGTGAGACATGAACTCTAGAGGATAGAGTTAATTAATGCAAGAATTAGATTAGTGACGAAGAGAATTAAACCATACCATGCATGCACGCGTATATTATGGCATTTTGAGTTTGATTCTAAAGAACTCCTACATGCATGTACCTATCTTGACTTAGGTTTGAGAATTCATCACATTTTTCACCATTGGACCCCATTTGATCATGTTTTGGAAAGCTTAAGTTCAAAGTAATTCATGCATGTCATACCCATGCTATGTTTTCACAATTCAAGGTTGAGTTTGCTCAATTGATAAGCTTATGGTCCTTAATTTCATGAAATGATCTTTAATTCTCAATGTTTTTCAAGTTTAGACATGTTTCCTCAAGTTTTTGGCCCAAAAGAATAAGTGTTGGAACATTTGAGTTGAGATTGAAGCTTAGGAGGTGAATCTGGAAATTCCAAAATTTGACCTCTTCGCTCGAGTGGGAGATTCCACGCTCGAGCAGACGACTTTGTTTTCGCACTTTCGCTCGAGCGACCAAAAGTCAGCTCGAGCGTAAAATGCATGTTTCCAGAAGTTCATATGTTTTGCAACCTGCTCGAGTGTCAAGAGTCACGCTCGAGTGAGGACCTGAGTCTCACGCTCGAGCGACCGTCGAGCATTCGTCGAGCGTGAAAATCACACAACCAGTACTTTTTTAGAAGTTTACAAACCACTCGAGCGGAGGAAGCCACGCTCAAGTGTCCCCTCACATTTAACCCTACGCTCGAGCGGGAGAAGTCACGCTCGAGCGAGACCCCTGTTTTCAGCAAGTTTTGTAAAATATTTTTAAGTACATTGTAGCATCCTCATTGTATCCTAGGCATTCCTAGGCCAGATTAAGACACCATAATGAGGATAAAAAGTAGAGACACACCAAGATAAGAAAGAATTCAGTTAATATTTTCGGTTGTGTAATTCAGTACGTGTTCATTCTATAACTGTGTAGGTCACGCACCACAAGACGTCTAATTTGTTCATTCTGTCTGTTGCCTTGAAGCCATCTATTAATTGTGAGTAATAACTCCGTAAAGTTATGTTCAATTATAAATATTTTTGACTGATATAATACAATCTGTTTATGAAATTCTATTTTATGAATCATGAATGAATGTTCATTTCTCTAAAATGTAATTGTGGCATCCTACATTCACGTGGCCCTCGCTCGGGGGTAACAATACCGTGGCTAATATGCACGTGGCCCTTGCCTGGGGGTAACAATATGTGGCTTATATTCATGTGGCTCTGCCCAGGGGTAACAATGCCGAGGCCTATGTTCACATGGCCCTTGCCTGGAGGTAATAATACCATGGCTACTTGTGCACAAGATGTGGACCTAAAGTGATCATCGATACTGATTATGTAAATGTGTTATGATCTGATAGATAAATAGATGTGCCACATACAACTGTCTGTAATTTCTGTTTAAGTATACGTATCTGAAATTATTTTTGACTGGAAATCTGTTATAGAACATCATTCATTAAACCCTTTTACCTTGTTATTACTCAATGGGCTTCCTCTCATTATTTATATTATATATGTAGGTGATCAGGTGCGCGACCAGACCCAGTGTTGATGGCCTAAGATTCTGTTTTGTCAGCCAACCGTTGCGCCTCCCGAGGAGGTTCCTTTTGTGAAGATCAAGTCAAGACTTTTTGATTTTGTTATGTATATCTGTATATTGGGCCATGTCTCCTTTTGATCTTTCTGTTTAATCAGGTGACGTAAGACATATGTATTTGTGACGTCACATATATGTATAAGAGTTTGTTTGGAAACTTTGTCTCATATACGTCAGCACAGCTCTATGGACTATGTATGTTTATATATTTGCTTCCGCAGCCCCTAATTATATGTTATTTTGTTCAGAGACTTTTGGTAATCCAAGGATTACTGGCCGGTTACGACGCTAAACCCATAAAGGCGGGTTTGGGTCGTGACAGTATGTTTTTTTTGGTTAGTGAGTTAAGCACTATTTGCTATCTTTGAGAGATATTATTTACTAACTTGACCATTGGAGTGCCCCCGGGTGGATGAGCCGCCGCCAGAATCTTATCTTCTCGTACAGGTTGTTCGAGCTTAATATATTCTGCCAGTGCTCTCCAGTTGAGTTCCCTGTTTGGTTGTGTGGTCAAAAATTAACACCCACAATTTGGTGCCGTCTGTGGGAACTTAGTAAGGATAGATGGCCAACAACGAACAAGAAGTGAGGATTAGGGACGACCTCCACAGCGAGGAAGATGAGCATGTGCACCCTAGCACAAGGAAAGAAAACCACAACGAAGGAGTCCATGATCTTAATCCTGGGAAGAAGGACGTCGGCAAAGAAGGAAGAGCCTAGAAGAAGGAGAGCCGAGATGAATACTACAACGAGAGCGACCTCCAGGTATGGAAGGATAGATGCCTGAGGAGGGACGAGGAGGTCAAAGGATTGGCGGACAAGTTGGCCGACCTCTAGTTAGTTGTCAACTTTATGATGCAGAGCCAGGTAATGCAACCACCGTTCTTGTTGCAGGACACGCTGGTACCAGCGAGCAAGATAGATGCCCAGAGAAGGGGACAAAAGACGATCCTAGTGGCCCCACAGCATGGGAACGACAAGGAGTGTTCACATTGGCCTTTGAGAGACGTCGGGCACATGGAGTCAAGAAAGGGAGAATCGAAGAGAACCAAGTGAACCAAGGAGACTTATGACAGGGAACCTCAGCCTATCCTGGGAAGAGGCCTTTGCTTTGATGCGACGAATGGAGAAAATTCCAAGAGGACTCACAATTAAGGGTGTGCGCGGTGCGGGTCGATGCGGTTTGGGAGAAAAATAGAAACCGTATGGCGGGTGGTAGATTGATAAAAATGTCCTTAGAATTTGTCATTTTCCTTAACAAAAATCGGCGGTTCGGTTGGCAAATAATGGCAGATTTGCCTTGGCGGTTCGGGCGGATTGGCGATTTATAAAAAATATAATTCAAATTACAAAACTTGAATCAAAGAGTAAAAAAAAGACGAGAGATACCATGATGTTAAGCATCTTGCAAAACTTTCTTCTAATGCAGCAAGTGTAGCAACAACATGATAATATCAACGACTATGCCATCAGTTCATTACAAGCATCTATAGAAGCTACAATGATCAAATACAATATATAAAATTAATATCATTCAGGGTTTACATATATTGAAAATGTTCACTATTGAAAAGTATTTAGATTAAAAAGTGAGTTGATGCAAGTTTGCAACATGGCTAGAAAAAAAAGATTGAAAAGTGAATTGGAATCCAACTTTATCTTGGATTACTGACATCTCGAATTCCCGTCGAACAATAATGTAATATTATATTCTAAGGTATAGAACAACAAGAAAACTTAAGTAAAAAAGAATTTTTAGAATGGCCTAGAAGATCGATGGGTGGACTCCCTATTGGCTTTGAAGATCAATGAGGGCGAAAGCCTCAGAGACTACGCCAAGAGGTATTATGAGGTGTTCAATCGGATACCGGATTGTAACCAGGAACTCGTGGTCGTATCTTTCAAAAACGGCCTAGAAGATGAGTGCCCGCTTCGGAGTTCATTGGCCAAAACTCTACCGAAGAACATGGAGGAACTCATGGCACGAATTGAAAAATATGCCAGAGTAGAGGAAAAGTCAAAAGGGACAAAGGCACCAAAACAGGAGAAGAAGCACGGCTCGCCGAGGTAACAATGGATTTAACAGGTAGGAAATAGGATTGAGGGCTGCATAGGCAGTCACTACGGTATTCCGAATTCCAATCTACAAAGTGCTAGAAAGGATCAGGAATTAGCCGTATTACAAGGCACCAGAGAAGATCACAAGAGAGTTTATAGAAAGAAGCACATGGAAGCACTGTGCTTACTATAATGAAGATGGGCACTTGACTTAAGGGTGCAAGGCCTTAAAGGCATACTTGGAAGATCTGGTCAGACATAGCCATCTTAGAGACCTAATAGATGAGGTCAAAATGAGGGAAGAGCAAGCGAGGTTGCCCCAGGCAAAGGCAGCACCACCTCCCCCACCACAGCAAGCAGATGGACCACGGGTGATTAATGTGATCCATTTAAAGGTCAATGAGAATGAGGTACGTGGGGAAACACAGAGAGTAAGACACTTACAGCACGTATACCAGGTCCAGCAAAAGAAACCCAGAACACACAAGTATCAGGGACCGATAGTCTCTTTCTCAGACGCCGACCTGGATATGGTGCAACGTCCCCACAATGACGCTCTGGTGGTGACACTGAGGATTGGAGATTACCATGTAAGGCGCATACTGATAGATCAAGGCAGTTCTTGTGACATCATGTATGTTCGATGTTACAAGGAACTCAGTTTTCATCCAGACGACTTGGAACAAACCAACAGCCCAATGGTTGGGTTCAATGGACGCCGACATGGCCACTCGGAGCAACGAATTTGGAGGTTCAGGCTGGAAATAAGAAAGTAAGTACATAATTCACTGTGATAGATACACCATCCACTTATAATGTCATTTTGGAAAGACCATGGTTACATGCAATGAGGGTTGTTCCCTCAACTCTACATCAACTGTTACGATTCCCAACCGAACTGGGGATTGAGGAGGTCAGAGGAGATCAAGTGTAGGCCAAAAATTATTTCATGACAGTAATAAAATCTACCTGCAATGTGCGAGAAACAGAGACAGCAGAAATTGAAGACGAAGACAGGGAAGTCCTGGAGGACGACGGCAAAAAACCAGCCGACAAGAGTGAAGAGGCATTGAAAAAGATCCTGGTCAAGAAAGGTGATGAAAAACGATTCTTTCTTATCGGCTCAGGCTTAGCCGAGGAAAAGGAAAGGGACTTGGAGGCCTTCTTGCAAGCAAACATAGAAGTGTTTGCCTGGATACCTTACGAGATGCCTGGCATTGACCCCGAGGTCACTTGCCATAGGCTTAACGTGGAAAAATCAGCAAAACCAATCATTCAGTGGGCGAAGAGGCCTACATTGGCACATGTGGAAGTAGTTGAAGAGGAGGTAGATAGACTATTAGAGGCCCAGGCCATTAGGGAGGTGAACTACCTTACCTGGTTGTCTAATACAGTAGTTATGAAGAAGAAGAATGGGAAGTGGAGGGTCTGTGTGGACTTCACCAGCCTAAATAAGGCCTGTCCCAAAGACAGCTTCCCTTTGCCCAAGATTGATCAGCTGGTGGACACCACTTCAGGGCATGGAAGGATGAGCTTCTTGGACGTTTACAGGGGGTATCACTAGATAGCAATGTACCCCCCAGACGAAGAGAAGACTGCATTCATCACCCCGAAAGGGCTGTACTGTTACAGAGTGATGCTTTTTGGGTTGAAGAATGCAGGGGCAACCTACCAGAGGCTGGTGACCAAGATGGTCAAGCACCTGAATGGCAAAACAGTGGAGGTCTACATTGATGACATGGTCGTGAAGACCAAGGAACCTGAGAACCACTTGGCTGACTTACAGGCTATTTTCGATATCCTAAGAACATATCGGCTCTGACTCAATGCATCGAAGTGCGCATTTGGAGTGGGATCCGGTAAGTTTCTGGGATACTTGGTCACTAGAAGGGGTATTGAGGCAAGCCCAGATCAGATCAAGGCCATCCTAGACTTGAAGAACCCGACGTCGGCCAAACAAGTGCAGATATTGACCGGGAAGACAACTGCCTTGAATAAGTTCATCAGCTGAAGCTCAGACAAGTGACCATTTTTTAGCCTATTGAAGAAAGCCACTGACTTTTTGTGGACAGAAGAATGCGAGATGGCCCTAACTGACCTGAAGAAGTACTTAACCACAGCACCAGTTTTGTCAACCCCTGTGCAAAGGGAAGAATTGTTCTTATACTTGACAGTTTTAGAGCACGCAGTGAGTGCTGTAATAATCCTAAAAGAAAGGGGGGAACAGAAGGCAGTATACTATGTAAGCAAAACCCTAGCAAGTGTAGAGACCAGGTATCTCCCCCTGGAGAAACTAGCACTGGCTCCTGTGATGGCTTTGAAAAAGCTGAATCACTATTTTTAAGCCCACAAGATTGTAGTGCTGACTGAGTATCCCCTGAAGTCCCTGTTGTATCAAGGAGATCTGACAGGAAGAATAACAAGATGGGTAGTTATATTAGGCCAGTATGACCTGGAGTTCGGGCCCAGAATAGCAATCAAGGGCCAAGTCTTGGAAGATTTTGTGGTCGAGTTCACACACCGGGGGCCATCCCACATCGGGCTCCGATGAGCCGAGGTTTGGGGTGCCCAGTGCAGCAGGAAGAGACCCAGTTGGGATTAAGAGGTCCCACACCAGCAGTAGAGAAGGAAACAGGGAAATCCAGACCCTGCGACATTTACATCGACGACTCCTTCCGCCTCTTTGTCGATGGAAGTTCAAACCGACAAGGAGCGGGGGCAGGAGTGGTTTTAATATTTCTAGATGGGCAAATGATTGAGCAATCCATTCATTTGGGGTTCAAAGCCTCAAACAATGAAGCAGAGTATGAAGCACTGATCGCAGGATTGAAGCTGGCAGCAGCAATGGAAGCCGATGAGGTGGTAGTCTTCTATGACTCCCAGCTGATTGTGAACCAGACAACAGGTGAATATACAGCCCGGGATGAAAGAATGATTGCATATGTCAAAGAAGTTGTCAAACTACTATCTCCGTTCCAGAGCTGCCGACTATAGCAAGTCAGCTGAGATGACAATAGCCATGCAGATGCCCTGGCTAACCTGGCCAGTGCAATAAAGTCAGGAGAACCCAGGACTATTATGGTAGATTACTTGACAAGACCAAGTGTAGAGTCTCAAATAACAGAATATAAGGCAATGTGCGTGGAGATGGGTCCAAGTTGGATGGACGCGATAGTGACATTCCTCCAGAATGACAAGCTGCCAGAAGACCGAAAATAAGCACACAAGACTAGGCTGAAGTCGGCAAGATTTTGCCTGTCAACAGAAGGCCACCTATACAAAAGGTCTTTCACTGGACCTTTGCTCAAGTGCGCGCGCCCCTCTCAAGTAGAGGATTTTCTATATGAGATCCATGAAGGAGTCTGCGGAAACCATGCTGGGGGCAGGTCACTTGCCCATAGAGCCATATCTCAGGGATACTAGTAGCCCTACATGCAAAAGGATGCTAAAGCCTATGTCAGAAAATGTGAGAAGTGCCAAAAGTTTGCACCTTTAATACATCAGTCGGCAGCAGACTTAAACCCAGTGTCCAGTCCCTAGCCATTTGCCCAGTGGGGCATGGACCTTGTTCGGCAACTGCCACAGACAGCTGGATAAAGAAAGTTTCTGCTCGTGGCCACAGATTATTTCACAAAATGGGTAGAGGCTGAACCCCTTGCGAAGATTCGAGACATTGATGTGAAGAACTTCATCTGGAAGAACATCATCACCAGATTTGGGATTCCAATAGCCATTGTGGCAAACAATGACACACAATTTGACAATAAGCTGATCAAGAACTTTTGTGCCAAGTATAAGATAAAAAACTATTACTCCACTTCTAATTTTTCCCAGAGTAATGGTCAGGCAGAAACATCCAACAAGGCCATCTTGGATGGGATCAAGAAGAGGCTGGAAGCAGCCAAAGGCAAGTGGGTAGAAGAGTTGCCTAGTGTGTTGTGGGCATACAGAATGACCCCGAAAAGATCAACTGGGGAATCTCCCTTTGCCATGGCATATGGCATCGAAACAGTTATCCCATTGGAAGTCGGCATCCCTGGAATCAGAACCCAAAGAGTAGAGAATGGAACCAACGAGGCATTCTTAGCCCGAGATCTGGATCTTTTGGAAGAAAAAAGAGAGAGAGGAACAATTCGACTGGGGGCATACCAGCAGCAGCTTGCCAGAGCTTATAATAAGAAGGTCAACCCAAGAGAATTCAAGGTTGGAGACCTTGTCTTGAGGAAGGTTGTCGACGCACATTTGGCCCAAACTGGGAAGGACCGTACAGAATCATCTCGGTTGCCGGCAACGGAGCATATCGGCTTGAAGACAGTGATGGCAAGGAGTTGCCAAGACCCTGAAACACTTGTAATTTGAAGTTTTTCTTTCATTAGTCTTTTCTTTTTTGAGATCTATGTAATTCACCGAAGTCTAATAAAAGATTAGCTTGATTCTCCATGAAGTATTGTTGATATTTGTGCGATAAGACTGAAATAGTCTTATGACAATGTTTCTGATTGAAACATGACGAATAACTTAGACTTATCATATGATAGAGTTGAATTATACTTACATATGATAGAGTTGAACTAAGTTGGCGATGTTTCTGATTGAAACATGATGAATAACTTAGACTTATCATATGGCAAAGTTGAATTACACTTGCATATGATAGAGTTAAACTAAGTTGGTGATGTTTCTGATTGAAACATGACGAATAACTTAGACTTATCATATGTCAGAGTTGAATTACACTTACATATGATAGAGTTGAACTAAGTTGACGATATTTTTGATTGAAACATGACGAATAACTTAGACTTGTCATATTGCAGAGTTGAATTACACTCGCATATGACAGAGTTGAACTAAGTTGAATTATCAAACCATGTCGGCCAAACTGAATTAAGTTTGCATCAGATAGTTTATCAGACCAAAATGGGGAAATAACGTCAGCTCAAAAAATGAAACTAACCTCGGCAAGAATTGAAGCAACCTGCCTAATGTGAACATAAGTTGTACTTAAGTTCACATTAGGAGGCAAGGGGCAGGAATGATAAATAAGGAATCTAACACTTGTTGAAATTTTCCAAAAAAAATTTACAAGCATGAATAGGCTGAACACTTGTTGAAACTTTAAAAGCAATTTACAAGTTAGCCAAGGTAATATGGTATCCGAGATCATCTCACCCGAGATAAATAATCAAACCACCAGGCTTTAATGGTGGGGAAGTTGAAATATTGACAAAGTGCAATTAATACAAGTGAGGGAAGAACACTTATGAAAATATTGGAAACAATTATATTGGAAGTCTTGGCCAAGATCATAGTAAAAGGTGAACTTCGGGGTATTGATACAAGAGATAAAGATGATCCGAGGTTACAAGTCAAGTGCATCCTAACCCGAAGTAATTACATAGTCAAGGTGTTTTTGGAAGATCTCCTAAAAAATTCCAAGTATGGAAACATACAAAGGTAGTGAAGAAACAAGCATACATTCAAACAATTGGAAAAAATGAAAACATTCATTGAAAAGAAAACTTGTCCAAATTACAGAAGAAGGCACGTCGGCCAAACTGAATACAAATTGTTCGCAAAAAGCACAAATACTAAGATAAGAAAAGTTCAAAAAATAGAAGAAAAGAAAAAGTTCAAAAAATAGAAGAAAAATCAGTGATTTCGAATTGCTCAACCTCGACAGTTGAAGTAGCGTTGACTTCGGTTGGCAATGTGGCCTCTAGCTCGGTCGTCATCTCGGCATCAATTTCAAGCAACGTCTAATCCAAACTCCTTTCAACAGCCTGCATCTCGTCTTGGGAAGTTGTTTTCTTTGAAGAAGCACTTTTTTATCCCTCAACTTCCTCCTCTTGAGTCAAGTCAAAGACTCAATCATTCTGAGAATGAGACTTGGCCTTAGCTGTAGCAGCATCCTCTTCCTCCTCGGCCTCAGTATCCTCCTCATCGGTCTCATCCTCGGAGTCTTTGTGAATAGGTAGAAATGGCACTTGGAGTTTGTTAATATCTCGGAGGTCAGAGTCCTTGGGCACGTCTAACTTGTTAAAGGTCGCAGTCTAGCCGAGATAGAAACCTCGATTGCAGGCCTGGTTGACCTGTTCCTTGTAAGCATCACGGGCGGTGGCTTGCCCATCTGAGAAGGCTTTTTCGTCGGCCGCCTTGATATCGGCCACCTTTGTGGCCAGCACCTCTTGGAGCTCGGCTTGGGCTTCCGCTGTTTTAACCTCGGCTATCTTGATCTCAGATCTTAGAACATCGGCTACTGCTTCAATTACCTCTGCCTTCTCCTCAACTAGATCCTGCGCTGATCTTGCTACCTTGGCTTGATCTAAAAGGGCTTTGATCTTAGCCTCGGTGTTGTTGAGGAAAGAAAGATGACCAGCTGCCTCCTAGGTCTTGTGCACCAGTTCATTTTTAAAGTCTTGGGCTTTTACAGCGAATGAGTGGGCATGATGGATAACCTACAAGAAAGGAAAAGAGCAAGTTAGAAAAACTTCAGCGTAAACACTCAAAAAGAAAATGAATTAAGATCTTACCAAAACAGAAGGTTGCATCATCAGGGCAAAGTTTTCATATTCACTGATCTCGGCCATATGATTGAGATCAGTTGGAAAGAGAACGGCGGTGGCGAGAGCAATGCCAACCTCGGCACTCTTAATTGTGCTATCACCGGCTTTTATTTGTCGATCTCCAGTCGAAATCACTGGGGCCCAGGGATCGTCAGGCATAAAGGAGCTCGGGGATGCCGACGCACCAGATCTCGACTTCTTGGATGGAACATCACTTCACAGTTCGACCTCAGCTGACCTTTTGCCGGCAAGAGCAGGTGTCTTCTCAGACTCGACCAATTTAGAGATAGGCAGAGTGTCCTTAGAATTGATCTGAGTCACTGTTGCCTTGGCCTTGACTTTCTTCACCCTTTTGGGCTTTGCCTTTGTCTACGTAGAAGATGGAGAAGATTAGACTGTCACCACGTCGGGAAGACCAGACAGGAGATCTTCAACCACAGCTGCGCTGCGACCCATATCGTTGGGATGTGCAGTAACGGTGACTTTTGTGTCAAGATGAAAGGTAGGCAATGCAATGGGAGGATTGGCAGGATCGAAAGTTGTTGACTCTGATTCACGGCATTTGTGGCTCCGAGTTCTGCCAGCTGGCACATTTTCAGAGGCACGGCGTCAGCGTCTATGTTGAGATACTGGGATAAGTTGGGGGGCAGAGGTGGATACAACTTCAACTGGATCCAAAGAGGAGGCTTGATCTGGCCTTGTCAAAGAAGTGGCTGATGGGGATGCGGCTGATGGAGAGGTCATGCTACGCCTTGGCACGTCGAGCAAAGCTGGCTTGTAGGTTGGGATATAGTTTAGTAGCATGGGGGCCTTGCGTTGATCCACTGGCAAGCCCAGCAACTTCTTTAAGTTTTTGCTAGGGAAGAGAAACTAGCAAAAATCCTTTGAAGGTTGAGGGAGGACTGCAAAAGTAAAGAGCAGATAAGAGAAATAAAGTAACAATCTTAATTAAAACATAAGGGTTACGCTTAGTCCTTACCCTCATCCTCTCTACATACTCCTTGGCGTAAGGGAAAGAGATGAAGATCATTATCAGGAGCAAATTTTCAGTTGTCCGAGACGATCAGGTAGTCATCTCCAGCACCCTTGTTGGAGTCTGGGAGGTCGGCTATGAGTTTGTATGCGGTGGACTTGGGCTTGAGATAATAGATGTAGCCTCTCTCAAACTTGAGGCCACACATGGTGTAGCAGTATTGGATGTCGGCAAGGATAATTCTAGTATTCTCTTTGCGGGCTAATTCAATTATACCGTTTATAACCCGATATGAGTTTATGGCTAACTGCATAGGGTTAAGTTTATAATAATGGAGGACTTCCCTAAAGAAGACGTCAAGAGGAAACCTAAGTCCACATTCTATGAAAGCAACTACTAGAAAGAGCATGGAATTTCCATCCAGCATGATGGAGTCTTTTTCGCTAACTAACCTAATTTGGACGTCGGTAGGAATAGAGAATTCGCGCCTAAAGTGTTCAAGTTTGGTTGGGGTGTCTACCCTCCACCTAAACATACCCATGATGTCGGCTTGGTAGGTTTAATACAAAATTTCAGAAGAAAATGATTGGTGTGGGGTCGAGGACTTTGGCTAAACCCTAAACGGATAGAATTACTAGGGTTTTGAAGATCAAAAGAGAGACAGGTTTCAATTCTCCTAAGGAATGAGGTTCTAAATCAAATCCCAAACCCAAACCTACAACAGTGAATCAAAGGCAGAATCTGGAAAATGCATCGAGAAAACATAAAGAAATGCGATTCAGACTCAAGAAAGCAACAAATTGATGAAGACAACAGCAAGAACTGACAAATCCATAGAAAATATAGTGTATGAACAGTGCGCATGAGTATGCAAGTGTAGAAACAAATTGATTCATAGCACAAATCCAAAAATGAATTTAATAGATGGTACAGATAAAACAACAAAAACAAATTTAAAACAATGACAGACTAGAGTTAAAAAGGAAGGAAAGCAAGAGCTTACCGAATAAGGCCGAAGAAGTGATGCCGGAGCAGTACTCGTCGGAGTCAGGTAATCAAAATGATCGGAAGCAAATAACGAGAGGACCGCCGGAGGAGGTGAATACAGCAGTTGCAGAGGTCAAAGGATCAAAAATGGAAAAAATTCTAGAGAGAGAAAGTCTGAACACAGAGAGAGTGTAAGAATGAAAAGTGAAGAGACGAAGAGAGAGAATGAAGAGTTTTGTTGAAAACTTGAAAATGCGGCAAAACGTAATGGCGGTGCTTTGGGTGACGTGCCTGTCAGGCGGCATACGCAGAAGCAACGCGATCTGATAGTGTGTGTCAGGTACGAACCATTGAGAAATGGACGCGTGGAAAAACGGTTGGGGAGATCGTGCATGACAGCTCATGCGCATAAGAGCTCTTGAAATTCTTGAAATAAAGAAGTCGTAACATCGGCATGGGGAGTGATCTCGGTGGAGATGCTTGAAGAACTTGGCTCTTGATTCTTGATAAGGGTGGATAGTTGAGTCTTGGGAAATTGAAGCCGAGGAGTCATGACCTCGGACGAAGAGACAAGTATGAATGAAACGATGTAGGTTCCATCACCTCAGGTTGCCGAGGTAATAGAATCTAAGGGGCAGTTGTGGGGGAGTATTTTGTGAATGACAGCACGTGGCCAAGGTGACACCGACGTGTCAGTCGAGGTGCCACGTGGCTTGGTTATGATTGCCGAGATTATCTCGGTTAGGCCGAGGTTATCTGTGGAGAAACCAGAATTCGGAATAAGCGGATAAGGGACAAGAGTCCTAGGAAAGAGAAGGATCTCATTCCGGATAAAGATAAGACTCAAGAGGAGTTTATCTCTATCTAGATGAGGATCCAAGATGAGCATGAAGCTTGAGTCCATTGAAGTTAGGCTTCTAGTAAGATCAGGTCAGTGCTAGCTATAAAAGTAAGGCGCCCCGTGGGTCAAAGGTATGTTTTTTTTTTTGGTTAGTGAGTTAAGCACTATTTGCTATCTTTGAGAGATATTGTTTGCTGACTTGACCGTCGGAGTGCCCCCGGGTGGACGAGCCAACGTTGGAATCTTATCTTCTTGTGCAGGTTGTTCGGGCTTAATCTATTCTGCCAGTGCTCTCTAGCTGAGTTCCCTGTTTGGTTGTGTGGTCAAAAATCAACACCCACAGTAATATTAATTTCCATCTACACAATGTAAAAAATATCACAAAATTATATTATTAAATATATTTATTCAATGTATACCAAAGGGTTTATGGGGTTGACTCGACATAAAATTGGGTAGAGCCTGCATATTTTCTCCCTTATTTCATGTTTGGTTGTTTCGGATATTTGTCTCTCAAAAAATACAATACCACTTCAATGATATTGCATATCCTCCCACTTGTTTATCATTCATCCAATGGTAAAAAATAATTCACTTCTTTTATTCTATGTTATATCCTTTTCTCACCTAATGTAATAAAAGTGACCTTAATATATAGGGTAAATTACATTAACACCCCTTGATATTTCTGTTTAATACAGATCTCTTTCTCACATTTGAAAAATTATATTCTCCTTCTTGAAATTTGTAATCTCATTACAAATTTTCCTTGAATTGTTGATGTCATGCTCCAAAATATTTTAAATGACCATCTTGCCATTTTTTTCCTGGTATTTCTTCTTTCTATCATCTGACTATATTTTACAACTTTTCATCATTAAATTCTATCTGAACATATTCTTATTGAGCGATGATATACAAATATAAATTTTATATAGAATTTTCAAACACAATGATATAGCTTAATGGTGACCTTTCACTTTAAAATAAAACACCCATAAACATGATTTATATTATAATAATATCACTATTACAACATTTTTATGATATTTTTTTATAAATTTTTATATATGAATATAATTTTTTATTTTTATTTCCACCATTATATCTAGATTTTAGGAATTTAATCTAGATATATTTAAAAAGTATAAAATTTGTACAAAAACGTTTAAAAAAATCATTGAATATAACAAAATGAGATAATATATTAAATTTTTGTATTAAGCGAATTTAAAAAAAAATCACAAAATATTATACTTCTTAAGTATATCTAGATTAAGTGTATCTAAATTTTTAAAAAAAAAAATTGCTTAAAATATTAAAAAGATCCAGTAAAAATAAAAAACACGAAAAATTAAAAAACTCAATTTTTCGTGTGAGTTAAATCAAAGAAGATGATTATTATTTCTCTTAAAATAACATGAACAAAATATTTGTATTATTTTATTTTTTTATATGTATAAAGGCTAAAAGATAAATATATCATTTTAATCTGACAAGGGTAAATGTAATTTTTCAAATGTGAGGGGAGATCTATATTGAACAAAAATCTCAGGGCGTGTCAATGTAATTTACCCTAATATATATAATCTATCTCATATCATCAATATATTATATATCATTATATATCTTTAAGTATTACATATCATCCTCACCTTCTCAAAACAGGTCGTAAGAACTTTGAAATTTAGTAGTTTTCGATAAATTACATTAGCCACCCTTAAGGTTTAGAACAACTATATTAAGTCTCACAAATTTAGTAAAATTACACATATCTCCTTTTGGTAAGACTAAAGCAAACAAAATCAATATTCCAAATGGTGTGTAAAAATAGGGATAAACAAGAAAGAAAAAAAAAAGTATTTCAGTGAAAAAGACGTGACAACTTTATTTTTCATCATTGTAATTAATGAATTGTTGATAAAAAGAGAGGGGCAAAGTATTATAAATTTAAATTTTAAGGAAGTTTAGTACAGTTATGTCAAACTTGTGAGACTCAATTTTTTTTTGAATCTCCAAACAGGTTAGCGTAATTTGCCCCATTGGGATCCCTCAATGAAAAATGACATGCAAACTCATTTTTTAGATTCACTTTTTAGACCTAATAATATGTAAAAAAAAAAAATTATGATTGTCTGGTGATTAGAAAAGATAAGAGAGAGAGATTTTCCTTAGATGTTAGAATAAATTGCCACGTCATTTGGTTTAAAAAGTTAGTCTAATTTATTTATGTGGAATAGCACTATTATTCTTAAATTGGGTTTGATTCCAGCATACCCTCTAATTTTATTTTATTTTTCAATCGATAAAAGATTAATTACAAATATGTGAAATATTATATCAATTTATACTATTAGCCTAATAATAGCTAGAAAGTCAAGAATCAACCAAGTCTAACGACTACCACAAGTCCAAACTTACTATATACAATCCCATAGTAGGGAAAAAAATATTGAAAAATTTACGCATCAATGGTAATTCCTTAAAATTATTAAATGTATATGAAAAAATTTATAATTTTAATTATTAATATTTATAAAATATACCATTTATTTGTAATTATTTTTAAAAATTGCCACCGGACTGAAATTTTTTCAAAAGTAAACCACCACAAAAGTTTTGGGAATAGAATTTTATTCATGGGATTTTTATCATCTCCTTTTCGTAGTGAAATGAAAATCTCTATTTCATTTTAGAAGACTGTAAAACAAATCAAAATTCAAAATCAACTGTTAGATAACTACAACATCATCATTACTTTGAAAACTTCATCATCTAATTTTAAAAAAATAATATTTGTTGATGTCTATCCTTCATTGAATTTGGCATCTTCACACACACACACACACTGAGTACGCACTTTAAGGTAAGTTTGATTAGTAAAAGAATTAATAATTGATGAAATTAATGTAAGATTTATTATCTAGTTAGATTAATGAGATACATAATTTTTACTTATCCACGTTTGTTTTGCAATAAATATAGAAATATATAATTCTAATTATATGTATGTTTTACGTTATTAGTTGGGAAATTTAAAAATTCGTTAATTTTATTAGATAAATTGACCAATTAAATTTAATTCAAATAATAAAATTTATAATCAAATCTATATTATAATTCACTCAATCAAACCACCCTTGAAAGGTTTTGGCAATGGTCCCCCTTTAAGTGACTTGATCATGTGAGTGCATAGCATTCACCAACAGATGTACCTTTGTCTTGTCCTCTTGGCATGTGATATGGGACCTAGGATAAGTAAATGCCTTCCATGAAATACTGAGTCACTTATTATTAAGAGAACAGAAGCTCTGACACTACAGAAAATTGCATCACGCCACTCACCTCGCCTCTTCACCGTCAACACCGTCGTTTGCCGTCCTCCCCTCTCTACCGTCAGCATCGATGTCCGTCTTCACCTTGCCACCGTCCGTCTTTGCCTCGACTTAGCGTTTATAATAAAACATCACTAAAAGTTTTTGCGAATTTTCTAACAAATTTAGTGACGTTTTTCAAACACCACTGAAAGTCATATTTCTTACAGTGGCAAAATACAAAAGTGTTGTTTTAACAAACTGCAATTTGACACTACTTTCATTTACTTATTTTTCAAATTTTACGGGCACAAAGTTTGGCCATTGTCAAAATTTGACCGGCCATTAATGAACCACAATTTTGCGTTTTTTTGTCAAAATTTAAGTTTTACAATTCTTTTAACAGTTGTATTGGATGCTCCAAACACAGTGAATATTTATTTGTCATAGTGTCGCAACTGATATTGAATAATTTTCATAACAACCAACTTGACTTGGTTTTAGAAAACTTATTTAGAGCTCTAAGAGTAAATACATTTAGTGTCTCAAATGGATTTTTATCGATTAAAATAATAAGATTTGTTACTTTCAAGTTAATTTTTATTAGATGTTTTATCTAGTGATAATGTGGAATGACTCATTCCTTCAACAACCAAAACATTCTAGTTGTACAGAGTGCTATCATCACATTAATTTTTGACCTACTGAGAAAGTAATTTCATTTCATTTCTTTCGGCGACCATATTAAATGGATAAATTATACTTTTGCATATTAAATGGCAACCAGCATATTGATCATTAGTCAAAGTGAGAACAGGATTTGAACAATATTAAATATGGTTGTAGGATCAGGATTACACTTTCAACAACCATATTAAGGTAAATTACACTTTCCACCCCTACACCTTGCACAAAATCCCACTTTGACCACTATACATGAAATTATGACAGTTAAATTTTTGCACTTCTGGTTAAACACCACTTTGGTCCTTACACATGAAATTGTAACAGCCAACCCCCTATACATTTGGTCAAATCTCACCTTGTTTCCTATGCAAATGTTACTGTCTCCTTTCTGGTACTCAGTTGTTTAAATATTTAATAGAATCTAATCATGTGATAAGAATATGAATACGACATGAGGATAAGAAAGGAAAAGCATCTACATTTTCCACTAATACACACTTTATGCCAAACTTTACTTCAAAATATGGCTATACTAGGCTAAAACAAAACGTGGATTGTGAACTATTAAAAAGAACTATGGTTTTGCAAAAATCAAAAATCCGAAGCTTTGTTTTTCACCATAACACAATATTCTGTCTATTCATCTTTCTTTCTCTTTGATTTCTTTGTCGCATTTTTTCTATTTTAAAAGCATTACTTCTTTGCCTTTTTGTCCCAATTTTTACCATACAACTATATATATATATATTATAACTCTCATGTCCTTATCATGTAGGAAAAAATGTATTGGTGGCAAATGTAGATAATTTTTCTCTCTTACCCTGACTTCGTAATCATATTTTTGTCACATGATTAGATTTTGTTAAAGATTTAAAAATGAAGTAATAGAAAAAGAGACATTGACAGTTGTGTAGAGACCAAAGTGAGATTTGATTAAAAGTGCAGGGGTTGACTGCCACGATTTCATGTGTAGGGACTAAAGTGAGATTTGACTAGAAGCGCAAGGCGTTGACTGTGATGATTTCATGTGTAGGAGCCAAAATGAGATTTGGTGCAAAGTGTAATTTATTCAATATAAAACTAATGTAGAAAAAGAAATCACCAATCGAAGGGAAGAAATAACATTTAGTGGCATTTTGTAAAAACACGCAACTATAGGTGTCCACATGAAGTAATGCTATTGAAAATCTTTTCCGCGGGCTATAAGACAACGTTTTTTAAACATCGCCAAAAAGTCAAAGACGGCATTTTTTAAACCTTGTCAACATATAGCAACGACTGCGTCATCAATGTTTACAATAAAACATCACTAAAAATTTTAACGACGTTTTTGACAAATTTTGTGACATTTTTCAAATGCCGCTAAACGCCATATTTCCAGCAGTGGCAAAATGTAAAGGTTTTCTTTTAATGAACTGCAATTTGACACTACTTTCATTTAGTTATTTTTCAAATTTTGCTGGCACAAAGTTTGGTCATTGTCAAAATTTGACAGGCCATTAACGAACAACAATTTTGAGTTTTTTGTTAAAATTTAAGTTTTACAATTCCTTTACCGGCTGTATTGGATGCTCCAAGCACAGTGACTATTCATTTGTGATAGTGTCGCAACTAATATTGAATAATTTTCATAACTATCAACTCGACTTGGTTTTAGAAAACTTATTTAGAGCTCTAAGAGTACATACATTTAGTGCCTCAAATTGATTTTTATAGATTAAAATAATAAGATTTGTTACTTTCAAGTTAATTTTTATTAGATGTTTTATCTAGTGATAATGTGGGACAACTCATTCCTTCAACAACCAAAACATCTTAACTGTACAGAGTACTATCATCACATTAATTTCTGACCCAATGAAAAAGTTATTTCATTTCATTTCTTTCAACAACCATATTAAATGGATAAATTACACTTTCGCATATTAAATGGCAACTACCATATTGATCATTAGTCAAAGTGGGAACAAGATTTGAGCAAGTAGTGGGAGCAGGATTACACTTTCAACAACCATATTTGGGTAAATTACATATTGTACCCATACACTTTGCACCAAATCTTACTTTGG
Source organism: Camellia granthamiana (assembly GCA_036172215.1). Classification (NCBI taxonomy): domain Eukaryota; kingdom Viridiplantae; phylum Streptophyta; class Magnoliopsida; order Ericales; family Theaceae; genus Camellia; species Camellia granthamiana. The sequence continues at coordinate 284,529 of JAXFYN010000072.1, forward strand.
CCGCTATACAGGAAATCATGACAGTCAACCTCCTGCATTTCTGCTCAAATACCACTTTGGTCCTTACACATGAAATTGTAACAGTCAACCCCCTGTACTTTTGGTACAATCTCACTTTGGTCCCTATACAAATGTCAATGCCACATTTCTATAACTCAATTGTATAAATGTTTAACAGATTCTAGTCATGTGATAAGAATGTGACTATGACATGAGGGTAAAAAAGAAAATCATCTACATTTTCCATCAATATACACTTATCCCAAAATTTACATTAAAATATGACTGTATTATGCTAAAACAAAACATGGATTGTGAACAATTAATTAAGAAGATGAACAAGGGTTTTGCATAAATTGAAATCACAAAACTCTATTTTTCACCATAACACAGTCTTCTGTCTATTCATCTTTCCTTCTTTTTGATTTGTTTGTCACATTTTTTTATTATTTAAAAGCTCTACTTTTTTGCCTTTTCGTTTTAATTTTTACCATACGAATATATATATATATATGTATATATATTATATTATGTAACTCTCATGTCTTATCATGTAGGACAAAGTGTATTGGTAGGAAATATAAATGATTTTCCTCATCATAGTCACATTTTTGTCATATGACTGAATTTTGTTAAAGATTTAAAAATGAAGTAACAGAAAAAAGGGACAATTGTTTAGGGACCAAAGTAGAATTTGATTAAAAGTACAGGAATTGGCTGTCACGATTTCATGTGTAGGGACCAAAGTGGGATTTGACCAGAAGCACAGGGCATTGACTGTTATAATTTCATGTGTAGGAAACAAAATGAGATTTGATGCAAAGTGTAATTTACCCAATGTAAAAATAATCTGGAAAAAACAATCGCCAGTTGAAGGGAGAAATAACATTTAGTGGCGTTTTGTAAAAACATGCCACTATAGGTATCCATATGACGTCATGCTACAGAAAATCTTCGTCGCTGGCAGCTATAATACAACATTTTTGAAACATCGCCAAAAAGTCAAAGATGGCGTTTTTTGAACATCGTAAACATATAGCGACGGTTGCGTCATCAGTGTTTACAATAAAACGTCACTAAAAGTTTTAGCGACATTTCTGACGAATTTAGTGACATTTTTCAAATGCCGCTAAAAACCATATTTCCTGCAGAGGCAAAATGCAAAGTTGTTCTTTTAATGAACTACAATTTGACACTACTTTCATTTAGTTATTTTTCAAATTTTGCTGACACAAAGTTTGGTCATTGTCAAAATTTGACAAGCCATTAACGAACCACAATTTTGAGTTTTCTGTTAAAATTTAAGTTTTACAATTCTTTTAACAGTTGTATTGGATGCTCCAAGCACAGTGACTATTCATTTGTGATAGTGTCGCAACTAATATTGAATAATTTTCATAACTACGAACTTGACTTGGTTTTAGAAAAACTTATCTAGAGCGCTAAGAGTAGATACATTTAGTGTCTCAAATTGATTTTTATCAATTAAAATAATAAGATTTGTTACTTTCAAGTTAGTTTTTATTAGATGTTTTATCTAATGATAATGTGGAACAACTCATTTCTTCAACAACCAAAACATTCTAGCTGGATAGAGTGCTACCATTACATTAATTTCCAACCTAATGAGAAAAAAATTTCATTTCATTTCTTTCAACGACCATATTAAATGGACAAATTACACTTTCACATATTAAATGGCAATAACCTTATTGATGATTAGTCAAAGTGGGAACAAGATTTGAGCAATATTAAGTATGGTAGTGGGAATAGGATTACACTTTCAACAACCATATTAGGGTAAATTACACTTTGCACCTCTACACTTTGCACCAAATCTCATTTTGGCCACTATACATGAAATCATGACAGTCAACATTCTGCACTTCTAGTCAAATACCACTTTGTTCCATATACATGAAATTGTAACAGTCAACCGCCTATACTTTAGGTCAAATCTCACTTTGGTCTCCATACAAATGTCAATGTCCCCTTTTCAGTTACTCAATTGTTTAAATGTTTAATATAATTTAGTCATGTGATAAGAATGTGAACAAGACATGAGAGTAAGAATGGAAAAGTATCTACATTTTCCACCAATACACACTTTATCCCAAAATTTACATAAAAATATGACTGCATTGGGCTAAAACAACAGGCAGATTGTGAACTATTAAAAAGATGAACTAGGGTTTTGCAAAAATCGAAAACTCGAAAATCTATTTTTCACCGTAACACTGTATTCTGTCTATTCATCTTTCTTTCTCTTTAATTTATTTGTCTAATTTTTTTTTATTTTAAAACCTCTTCTTCTTTGCCTTTTCCTCCCAATTTTACTATACAAATATATATATATATATATTGTATTATATAACTCTCATGTCTTTATCACGTAGGACAAAGTGTATTGGTGGAAAACATGAATGATTTTCCTCTTTTACCCTCATTTCGTAGTCACATTTTTGTCACATGATTGGATTTTGTTAAAGATTTAAAAATGAAGTAATAGAAAAAGGGACATTGATAATTGTGTAGAGATCAAAGTGGGATTTAAATAAAAGTACAGGGGTCGACTGTCACGATTTCATGTGTACAGACCAAAGTGAGATTTGACCCAAAGTGCAGGGGGTTGACTGTGATGCTTTCATGTGTAGGAGCTAAAGTGAGATTTGGTGCAAAGTGTAATTACCCAATGTAAAACTAATTTGGAAAAAGAAAACACCAATTGAAGGAAGGAAATAACATTTAGTGGCATTTTGTAAAAACACCCCACTATAGGTGTCCACATGACATCATGCTATCGAAAATCTTCGTCGTAGGCAGATGATGTTTTTGAAACATCGCCAAAAAGTCAAAGACGACATTTTTCAAACATCGTAAACATAGAGCAACAGCCGCATCATTAACGTTTATAGTAAAACGTCACTAAAAGTTTTCGTGACATTTTTGACTAATTTAGTGACGTTTTTCAAAGGATGCTAAAAGCCATATTTCCTACCTTGGCAAAATGCAAAGCTATTCTTTTAATGAACTGCAATTCGACACTACTTTCATTTAGTTATTTAACAAATTTTGCTGGCATAAAGTTTGGTCATTGTCAAATTTGACAGGCCATTAACGAACCACAATTTTGAATTTTTTCGTCCAAATTTAAGTTTTACAATTCCTTTAACGGTTGTATTGGATGCTCCAAGCACAGTGACTATTCATTTGTGATAGTGTCGCAACTAATATTAAATAATTTTCATAACTACCAACTTGACTTGGTATTAGAAAAACTTATTTAGAGCTCTAAGAGTATATACATTTAGTGTCTCAAATTGATTTTTATTGATTAAAATTATAAGATATGTTACTTTCAAGTTAACTTTTATTAGACATTTTATCTATTGATAATGTGGAATGACTCATTCCTTCAACAACCAAAACATTCTAGTTGTACAGAGTGCTATCATCACATTAATTTCTGAACTAAAGATAAAGTCATTTCATTTCATTTCATTTCTCTCAACGACCATATTAAATGGGTAAATTATACTTTCGCATATTAAATGGCGGCAACCATATTGATCATTAGTCAAAGTGGGAACAAGATTTGAGCAAAATTAAATCTAGTTGTGGGAACAGGATCACACTTTCAACAACCATATTAGGGTAAATTACACTTTGCATCCCTACACTTTGCACCAAATCTCAATTGGGATGCTACACATGAAATCATGACAGTCAATCACCTACGCTTCTATTCAAATACCACTTTGTTCTCTACATATGAAATTGTAACAGTCAACCTCCTGTACTTTTGGTCAAATCTCACCTTGGTTCCTATACAAATGTCAATGTCCCATTTTTGTTACTCAATCGTTTAAATGTTTAACAGAATCTAGGCATGAGATAAGAATTCAACTACGACATGAGGGTAAAAAAGGAAAAGCATCTATATTTTTCACCAATACACACTTTATCCCAAAATTTATATCAAAATATGACTGTATTAAGTTAAAACAAAACTCAGATTATGAACAATTAATTAAGAAGATGAACTAGGGTTTTGCATAAATTGAAATTACAAAACTCTGTTTTTCATTGTAACACAGTCTTCTGTCTATTCATCTTTCTTTCTCTTTGATTTCTTTGTCGCATTTTTATTTTATTTTACAAGATTTACTTTCTTTCCTTTTCGTCCTAATTTTTAACATACGAATATATATGTATTTATATTGTATTTATATTGTATTATATAACTCTTATGTGTTTATCACGTAGGACAAAGTGTATTGGTAGGAAACATAAATGATTTTCTTCTCTTATCCTCATTTCATAGTCATATTTTTGTCACATAATTGGATTTTGTTAAAAATTTAAAAATAAAGCAACAGAAAAAATGGACATTGACAATTGTGTAGGAACCAAAGTGAGATTTGAATAAAAGTAGGGATGGCAATGGGAGTTAATGGGGTGGATATTAATTCCCCATCCCCATTCCCCTATAATAATTTTTTGCCAATCCCCATTCTCCATTCCCATGGGTACTACCCTCCCCATCTCCTAATGGGTTTGGATTTTCCCCAACCCAACTTGACCCAATTTTTTTTTATTCTTTATTTTATTTTATTTTTTTTAAATATTCACAACCAAAGCTAAATATACATTCAATCTTATCTTATTTTATTTGGCTCAACAATAAAATCAAATACAAGTTAATTAATTAATTAAAAAATTTATTTTAAAATAATCAAATATATAATTTTCCCAGCAACAGAGACTACAAATAGAAAACAAATCAACAAGCTCATAATCATGTAATTACATGAATTGAAACTCAAACTCTTAGACAGACAAACATTAATTCAAGTCGCCGAGAGAGAGAGAGAGAGAGAGAGAGCCCACATTCCACGGATCTATCAGTAACCCATTTCCAGTAACTTGATATCTTCCATGAAATTTGAATTAAAGAGGTCTAGATTTTCCCAGGAAAGTCCAGAATTGAAACCAAAATATTACAAGAAGCGTCTCTGAATCACATGAGGAAACAGATTCAGGGGGAAACAGAATGTTAAAACAACAACTAGAAAACAGTTTTGAAGTAAGAAATTGCAGTTTTCAAATATCAAATCAATCGTTGGCTACTACTACAATGTTTACAATGTATCTCTTTCTTTTAGTCGAACACCAAGAAATTGGGACAAATTGTTAAGTTAAGCTTAACTAGGCGACTGTTAGAATGTTGATAGCAGCAAATAATTAGAGCTGCAAGCCAAGGGGGCATTTAGAAAAGAAATATAAGCAACAACACAAATGCAATCAAAATATCTGATGTTATGATTACTTCGTGTGACAAATATACAAGAACATTTTCATTTTTTGGAAGAAACCATATTTCCAAAACTGTACTGAGGCACTTTACCCAGCTCTGATTGAAGAATCTCACGTTTCCTTAAGCAAGCAACCCAGATTAAACTAATGAAACCAGTGAATGAGAATGAGAACCTTAGTTCTAAACACAACATGTGGGGAAAATGAGCGGATACCCATCCCCGACCCATACCCTATGAATATTTTAAAAACACCACTTAATTGACCCGACCGGTAAAAAAAGTGGGGAAAATCCATATACTTGGGTCGGGTCACCATGGATATCCATAAGGTAGGATCCCCATTGCCATCCCTAAATAAAAGTACAGGGGTTGATTATCACGATTTCATGTATAAGGACTAAAGTGAGATTTGATCAAAAGCACAATGAGTTAACTGTCATGATTTCATGTGTAGGAGTCAAAATAAGATTTAGTGCAAAGTGTAATATACCCAATGTAAAACTAATTTGGAAAAATAAATCGCCAATTGAAGGGAAGAAATAAGATTTAGTGGTGTTTTGTAAAAACACGCCACTATAGGTGTTTTTACAAAATGCCAAAAGTCAGAGATGACGTGTCGTAGACATATAGTGACAGTATATGTCTACGACACGTCAAGTCAGTATATATCTCAAAGATAATCAAGTATTCAACTCACAAGCTTGAGTATAAAAACATACCTTAGACCTATGGGGGTGCCTCTTATTTATAGCCAACTCAATCCTAGTCCCAATGAGAGCCTAACTCCAATGGACTCAAGATTGCTACTAATCTGGGACTCCCAGTGGGATTAGGACAAACTCCCTAAGAGTTTATCTTTACCCAAACTGAAGTCTTCTCCCAATCTAGGACTCTTGTCCCATATCTAAGTTGAGTTCCCTCTTCATTCTAGGACTCTTGCCCCTTATCCGCTTATCTCGGATTCCGATATTCTCGCAGATAACCTCGGCCTAGCCGAGATCATCTCGGCATCACGATCAAGACACGTGGCACCTCGGCTGACACGTCGGCGTCACCTTGCCACGTGTTGGTACTCAGAAAATATTTCCCCACACTTTGATTAAGAAGTTTACTTCTTTTAATGTTATTTTTGTAAACTCTTTTTAGAACTTGATTTGATATGAATTGGACAATTATTTGCTATGTTTGAAAAGTAATTTGTAATGGTGGTTTCTGAGTTTGGTTCTATATGTTCATTGTTCTCAATTCATCTCCAAGGATTTGTTGGAATCTAAACCTTTGAAAGGACAAATGGTTGGTGTAATACGCAAAACTAAATTTCTCATTTGAAATTTATAATACGTATTTGAAGATAAAACTATACAAATCTCATAATTTTTCGATCTCATGGTTTCAGTTCTGCACGAGTTTGGTTTGAATGAGGGGTTGACTCTTTTCATCTCTCTTTTATTAGGAAAAATGCAAGCTTCACGTAGTGAACTTTCACTATTATAATATTATTTATGCTGTGTTTTATTAGGAAATTTGAGAAGAGATTTAAAAAAGAAAATATAAAAGGTAGGTAAAATATGAATAAAATATACTTATATTTCACTTAATTTTACATATCTTTTCTATTTCTTTTTCTAAATTTCTCTTCAAATCTCCCAATCAAACACAACAGATCACATAAGAAAAATTAAAAATATCTCATTTTTATTAGAAGTGTTATTAAAAAAATTAAAATAATATTTTAATCACAATTAATTTAATTGAGTAAGATAGTATTTATTTTTAATCTCATATTTTAAATAAGTATAAGTATATCTTTTGTTTTTATTCATAATTTCTACATAAGTTGGATTGTATATGTATATGTTTTTAATCCCACCCTCTACTTTTCCTCTTAACCCTCCATCTTACAGTCACAAACCCTCCATCTCGCCCTTCGTCTCCATTGGTAGAAAGTGTAGTGTTATATGTATTAATTAGTGTATTAATTAATATTGTGGTATAATTTAAAATATTTTTAATATTTATAATTTGTATAATAAGTAAGGTTAATAATAAGATCATAATTAGTATTAATACATTAGTTAATACATTAATTAATGTATGTAGTACAGCTGTAAAAATTTTATGTGAGGAAATATTTTCGTCTCTAATTATTTTTTACGCAAAACAGCGTAGTTTTATGTTTTGGTGAGAAAATTGTATTTGTAGCCAAAACATTTTTCCCCAAATCAAACCTTGTCTTCACTGTTCTCTCTGTCACCCACTCATCTCTCGCTCTCTCTCGCTTCTGCAAACCCTCTATCGTCTCGCTCCATTAGCTTCTCACACGAACAAAAACCTCTTCCATTCGCGATTACCGGCAACAACTGTGACTACTACCAGTGTTCGCGACTACAACCCAGCAACCGCAACCTTCTAGTAAGTTCTTCTCTCTCTCTCTCTCTCTCTCTCTCTCTCTCTCTTGGTCTTTGTTACTCATTCTTTGCCCATCTCCTTAATTTTTCCAATTGCAGAAACCCTAGCCTGTGAACTTTTTTTTTTTTTTTTTTTTGGTATCCAACGTTTTTGTTTGCTATTTGGGGCTTGTATTATTCTTTGTAAATATTTTTTTCGTATCTAACATTTCTATTTCATAGAAAAGAATTATAATTTTAAACACCTTATTGGACAAAAATTCATACTTTTGATTAAATTACATACTAGTCGTTGATTAAATTCATACTCTTATATTTTTACTGTTCTTTTCAATGAATTTTCAATTACTCGTTAGGTAATCAATTGGAAAATTCAATGAGTTTGCAAGTTCTTTTTGTGTTTCTGTTGCTGAATTTGTTACTTTAGTTTTGAATGTTCCTATAAATTTCTTGGTTTCTATTTGATGGTGGATGTAAGTTTTGATTATTCCTCTTAGTTGGATAAATTACATTCCTGTTTATTTTTTATTAATGTAGGCAAATTTTAGGTTGATCCGTAAACCCAAACAGTTTGATTCATTGACATGCGTGCAGTTGATCCATCAAAATACCAATTAATTTTATAGGTATGAGAAATTAATTTTTTTGAAACAGAGCAACCTAAACAGAAATTTATCCAAGAATAGTATTTGGAAACAATTTGACTCTAAAAAGGATGAGCAAATATTAATCTAGCTTGATCTGTGTTTCACGACTCTATAGTGAAATGTGGCTTGGCCTAAAAGCTGAATTTCAGAGATTCAAGATTTCTCAATTATGATAACATCTAGCATGTAGCAATAGAAAAGCTGTTCAACTACCCACAATGAGGGGGCACTAACCATTCAGTCCCCTATTTTAAATTTTTGGTTTCAATTTCTATGAGTTTCTGTGTTATGGTTCTAAATTCAATGGAACCAGAACAAAACACATTAATATCCAATAGCCACTAGATATGACTTCTATTCAGATTTTAATCACGATTTATATGATGTGATTGATACTCATATTTTATGGTTGAATCCTTTTTTTTATCACACGCACTAATTGTGATGAGAAATACATATAACTGTGATTTTATCTCATTATTAATCATGGATTATTTAAGTTCAATCTTAGGTTTTGTTGGTTATTAATTACACTTAAAATCCGTGATCTAAATGTTTATTATCACGGTCAAAACAAGTGATGAAATTATCTTTTAATGATGGTTAAAAAGTGTGATTAAAAATAATCCTTAACAATCATATTCTCAAATATCACACTTTGACAAAATAAAAAACGTTAATTAAATAACATATATCACACTTAAAAAATCCGTTCTATATATGATTTTGTAGTAGTGTTTTGATGTAATGTTATTACAGATTTCACCGATTTGGGTAAACTACAAATAGGTCCCAATAGTTAAACCTGATTCTCATCAAGTCCTATTGAAAATAAGTCTTAGTAAAATCATTGCTAAAAATATTTTTTGTGATGATTTTTTACATATGTCGCTAAAAATTGATAATTAATGACTTTCTTTCTGTCACGATTTTTATAAATTGTTGCTAAAACTTACAATTAGTGACGTTTTTTTATGACGAATTTTTCAAACTGTCGTTGAAAGTTGAAAATTAGTGACATTTTTTTGTGACGATATTTTTAAGCTGTCGCTAAAACTTATAATTAGTGACATTTTTTTTTTGATAATTTTCAAACTGTTGTTGAAAATGAATAATTAGTGACGTTTTTTAATAATGTTTGATGAAAAACGTCATTAATTCATAAGACCTAGTGGATTTGCTTATTAGGACTTACATAAGTCCCTCTAAAAACAACATACATAGACACTATCAACCTTCATGGGGCTGTTGGCAATAGTTTTTAAATAACTCTATTTTCCCCTATTTTCATGGGACTGTTGGCAATATATATCTTTTTTTTTTACGTTGAATAGGGTACGATTAGAGTCCCCTGAGTTTCGTAGAGATGAAGACATGGCATCTGATGTTCTGACTAGAGTTCACAGCCTTCGTGATCATCTTGATGGAACACTCTCTACTCATCGCAATGAACTCTTGTTGTTTCTCTCAAGGTATGTTTGATTTGATCTGTTTAGATAATGTGATCGAAACAGAGACTACTAAAAAAGCTTATTATATAATATGTGTTTTGTTTTTTTGTTGGTGCTTTTTTGTAGGATTGAGAGACATGGTAAAGGAATTCTGAAACCTCATCAGATTGAGGCAGAGCTGGAAGCACTCCCCAAACATCCCAAAACAAACTGCATGATGAGACCTTTTGGAGAGGTTCTGAAATCTGCCCATGTAGTTCAAATGATTTTTACATGCTTTTCTTTCTTTGAGATGGTTATTAAATAATGTTGTTGAGTTGCCAAACAAAAGTGAAAAATGATGATTAAAAATTTAATAAAACTTTTGGAGTCTCCGTCCTTACTTAACAAAATATTGTGTCTTTTGAGATATATAATAATATGTGGCAATGTGGTTAATGAGATTATATCTCCGTTTATTGGAGTTGGAGTCCCTGCTATGCGGCTTACAGCAGTGATTATTGTAATTATGATTTTCACTTAATAATAATAATAATAATAATAATAATAATAATAATAATAATAATAATATGTGGCAATGTGGTTAATGAGATTATATCTCTGTTTATTGGAGTTGGAGTCACTGCTATGCGGCTTACATCAGTGATTATTGCACGGCTCATGAGAATTATTTCGAATTTTTTTTGATGATCTGAACAGCTTAATTTTTAAAGAATATCGAGTACATACCTATAAAAAATCAAATTGATTGGATGTCGATGGACCCTTTATCAACTCACATTTGTATTTAGTTTAATACTTATATATATATATATATTATACTATATACAAATGCGAGTTGATAAAAGGTCTATCGATATCTAATAAATTTAATTTTTTACAAATATATTATAATCGATATATTTTTTTTAAAAAAATTAAACAGTTTAGATCATCAAAATAAAATTCAAAATAATTCCTACGAACCGCACAATAGTCATTACTGTTTAAGTCACATAATAATGACCCCTAATTCCCTTTTTATTATTAGTTTTATAAATCACATGTCATGACGTCATATTATCGTTGTATTTAATTTTTATTTGAAAAGCATGATATTTTTATTAGGCCACGGCTTCTGTCCACTCCGGGATCGGACTGGACCGTGCTGTTGGGCTCATGGGGGCCCACCACGGGTCCCGTTTTGATAATCTGAACCGTTCAATGTGTAGAACTCGTCGAGTATTATATGCCTGTAAAAAATCACGTTGATCGGATATCGATAGCTATGTGAACAAAACAGTTTTTTATCAACCGTTAATTTTTTCACCGTCCATTTTTTTTTATACAAAACTGATTTGATCACATAGCTATCGATATCCAATCAACGTGATTTTTTACAGGAATATAGTACTCGACGAGTTCTACATATTGAACGGTTCAAATTTTCAAAACGGGACCCGTGATGGGCCCCTACGGGCCCAATAGCACGGTCCAGTCCGATCCCGGACTGGACAGAAGCTGGACCCTTTTTATTATAACGTCCCATATCTTATGACGTCAACAATTCAACAACCTTTTTGGCTCTTCCCAATCATGTTTGATTAGCCTCTTATAAGTGGAAATTGAATTAATAATGTCACACTAAAATTATATTCAGTTGTAACAAAATGACATGTGATTAATAGCACACAAAATTACAAATTCCTTCAAAAGGGTACTAGTGACATTTTCATTGGGCGTTGGGATTGTATTAATGCATTACAACATATAATAATTTGAAAGAGAACTTTTTTGTTAGGAAAATTCTAAATATACATAAAATTTATACAAAAAAATTTGACAAAAATGACGTGACAATATTATTATTGCAAATATTGGCATGTTCAATGGTGTTTTGTGTTTTTTTTAAATAAAAGGTCCGTAATAAATCACATCATAATAGCATTATATATTAGTTTTTTTATTTGTGACAATGATGTATGTTTTATTTGTATAGCATCACTCTTTTTGTTTATACAAGTCAAACTTTTGTTGTAAAAAAATATTAGGAATCAATTTCAATTGTCATGGAGTCATCACAAAAACGTCAATCCCAAAACTTCAAAAAAAAAAAAAAAAAAACTTCTAATGATAAAATTTTAAAATGTCATTAAGAAATGTACTTTTAGAAACTAAATAATTTAGTGTCATAAGATTTATTTTTTAGACAAATTATAATTTTCACCTCGTTTTGGTGCCTATTTATGAAGCAGGCTGGTGCCAATTGCGAAACAAATGTTGAAAAAGGGCATACGTGACATTTTTAGTAGGTAATGGTGATTATGTGAAAGGTGTGGTTTGCATTGGCTAAGTGTTTGAGAAAGGTGAAGAGTGCATACCCACTGGTGGTTGCAGTCATGCCGGACGTGCTGGAGGACCACCGTAAGGCCTTGAGGTGTCAAGGTTGTGTCGTTCATGAGATCATTGAGCCGGTCTGCCTACCAGGGAGTCAGATTCCGATTGAAAGGATCCATAGTGAAGCCTTGTACTCCAAGCTGTGTGTGGAATGTAAGTTCTATACTCCACCAAGCCTTGTACTCCTAGCTAGCTTTGGCCATTCATGCTTGTGCCTTTCACAATCTTGTTATGGCTTGTGCTTGGGCTCAGTTTTGAGTTTTTCATTTATTACTCTCTCTCTCTCTCGTATTGGAAAAAATTATACCAGTCGTTCATATACTTAGTTCATTGAGTTATTGTGGCTATTACAATTTTAATTTGCTCGGTTTTAATATTAAATTTTGAATTATATCTTAATTTGGTTAATTGAAAACCACCATTAGCATTTTTGATAAAAATATCACTTGTGAGGGGTACGTTTGACAATTGGCTAATATAGCCAAAAAGTCATTAAAAAAATAAAAAATAAGAGCCACTATTCTCACTTTACTTTACTCTAAATATACTTCTTTCTTTGTCTTTATTATGCATAGTTACATTAATATCTTTTTATACATAATATAATCCCTGAAAAAATTAAAATTCCAAAGATATTAATGCAACAATGTATACTAAGGACAAATAAGGGAGTACATTTGGAATAAAGTAAAGTGAGCATAGCGGCTCCCAAAAATAAACCAAAACAATCAAGGACTTTCTTTTTATTTTCTCTATTTTTTGCATGTTTTTCTATAACATTTCCCCATCACTAATTTTTTTTTTTTTTTTTGGTAACAAAAGATCAAAAACGTACTAAAAAAATTACTTTCCAAATCAACCCTCATTAACACATGCCATTTTCTAGGGTAAAATAGTAAATTTACCGATATTGCTTATATCCAATAGTAAGTTGTCACTGAGTTGATTCCATATAATTTTGTCCTAAATTCTAAATGTGATTTCATTTAATCAGAGAAGGGAGAAAGGGGAGGAAGGGGAGAACAAGAAGCGGAAGGTGGTGGTCTGTCACGCTATTTTTGTAACTAAAAAAACCCACAATAAATTAGTTCTCTTCAATAAAATCAATCTACATAATAATATCAAATCTAACATGTTCCAATCCACATTTCTCATAATGGTCGTTAGAGAGCCAATTACATAACACAAAAATATATGCCTTATTGCTAATGTAAATAAATAGAGATTGGAGTTTTGTTTGAAACATAGTAATTAATAGGTGTTCTTAAATGTCCAGTTGGAGAATACAACAAGATGATCTATTTGGATGCAGACATCCTAGTTGTTGACTTGCCCGACAGCTACTTCTATGTCGTCCTTGTCTGTTTCTGTGAGAATACATGGAGCCACTCACCTCAGTACTCCATTGGGTACTGCCAACTATGCCCAAATAAGGTCAGATAGCCAACTGAGATGGGTTCACCCCCTCCTTTGTACTTCAATTCTGGGTTTTTTGTGTTCGAACCTAGCCGTGAGACTTACCAAAACATGCTCAAGACTCTACAGATCACTCTACCAGGAATCTTTCCAGATCAGGTGAGTTATAGCATGATTTAAATAATTGTATCGAGATTTGTATCGGTATGTACTATACATATCAGTGAATATTAGTATTGAAAGTTTAAAATTTTAATACGTATCGACTGATAATTAAAATTCTGAATTATATCCATATATAGGAGTCTCTCGAATTGGGCATTCAACCAGAGGCACTATTGGATTTGGTGGGCACATTTCTAGTCCACCTTAATTGTTTAACTTTCAGAAGGCATATGATTATATCACATTAGTATTAAAAATTTAAACAGTTATTATCGAAATTATATTGGCCATGTGGTTACTGATCTTCAATCAACTTGATTTTATGCATTAATGATCTTTTAACGAGTCGTACAGAATATACGATTTTTAATTAAAACCCAATAGCACTTTTTCAGTTGGATGCACGAGAAGTCGATTCCTATTTTGATATATGGGGGGATTGCCAAGTCCCCTGTGGTACTGAGGTCTATTGAAATCATCTCCGTCACTATACATACAACCGTAGAAAGACAATAAAGATCAAAGTGCATACCTAAAGTTTTCTCATCACATCCCATCAAATAGTTTACATGTTTCCCAATATTACATCCATCTTTTGTATAATTTTTTGTTTTTTGGGTGCAAATTACAGGATTTCTTGAACATCTTCTTTAAACACATGTTCAAACCCATTCCTGTGGTATACAACCTGGTTCTTCCAATTTTATGGTACCATCCGGAGATTGTTGAGATCAAAAAAGTTAAAGTAGTGCACTACTGTGCAGTTGTAAGTATTTCCAACTAATCTAGCAAATCTGTTAATCTTCTTGAACTTCTTCCACAAAGCTGTTTTTTGTCTTGCTAATTGGAATCTGAACCATAGTTTGGTACACAAGTCCATTTTGTTAACTTTTTTTCACTTTAATTTCCAAAAATTTAAGGGGTCAAACCATGGAAGCACACCGGGAAATAAGCTAACATGGATAGAGAGGATGTCAAAATGTTGGTTGCAAAATGGTGGGATATTTATAATGATAAATTGCTTGATTTCAATGCCGAAGATTCAATCCCAGTGAGGCAGAAAAACATATTAAGGCCCTCAATCATAACTTTGATGTCTGCATTTCCTGCCCAAGAATCAATTGGTTGTCAAATTATTGAATAGGCGATTATGGAGATTTTCTTCTTCACCTGAACAAGGAGCTTTTCAACAATTGAATAAAAAATGAAGATGGTGGACAGATTGCTGTAATTGTATGTATGACTTTGTAGTAAACCCCATACCATAAGAGGTTCACTAGATGGCTGCATCGTGGTTGTTTACAAATAAATAAAAGATTGATTTTTTCATTTTATTTTAAAACAAAAGAATAATAATAATAATCGCATTTTTTTTACAATATTTTATTTATTATATGAGTTGTAACATTACATTGAAAACCAAAATCATTGATGAGAACCATCAAATTAATACAATGGTGATGTATGAGAAGGTAAATAAATTATCAAAATCCTCTTCTATTAATATCTTTACATATTACCTCTGACAATATAAATGTAGCTTGGCCATATAAGTTATTGCCAGTGATCTTAAAATATATTTTATGGTTAGTAAAAGTGAATAGAAAGTAAAACCTTAAAAAATAAGCATCCTAATAAGCATTCTATGACTTTTGAGTTTGAACCGGAATGTGTGCCTATTGAGTTTAAACAAAAAGATGTCACTTTTGAAACTAAATCACACACTTAGTCTAAATGACACAAACCTATGACTATATAAAGACAGAATGGGTTGGCAATTGGGGATATGAATTTCATGGATTTTCTCTCTAAGAATTCATATTATTATTTTCTTCTTCTACTTGGTGGATTAGAAAATTCAAAGATATTCAAGATCTGATCTCATTCGTGCATAATGCATTCAGATATCAATCTTTAGACTGTGCTTCATTGTATTCTAGAGGCTGATTCGTAGATAACCCGGTGCATACCATATTTGACAGAATTAATGAGAGGAAATATCGTCTTAAGAAACAATCCTAAGTATTTTCTTTTTCATCTTCTTCCATCACATTTACCAAATTTGCACCAACTTGAAGGGATAGGATCAAAACATCATTGTTTTTATAAAGAATTGGAGTTCTTAATGCCATTGCCAGCATATCTTGCTACTTCTGTAAGGATGAAATTGAATCTGCTAATCATGTGTTAACTTTTTTTTCCTCTGAGCTGGATGGTTTGGTCTCATATACTAAAATGGTGGGGGTCTCAGTGGGTTATACCAGGATCTGTTGATGCCTTACTTCAACGGTGGATGGGTTTCAGATTTAAAAAACTGGAGAAAAGGATTTGGAAAGTCATCCCCTTTGTTGTGTTGTGTCATTATGGAAACATAGGAATGATTGTGCTTTCAATGGAGTTCAACTAAAAGGATGATTTATGTGAGCTCATAAAAGTTAGGAAAGCACTATGGGTGAAAGCTGCATCAGAAAACGAGGCAATCCTTAGTCAATGACCTGATCTTCAATCTGCAATAGTATAGGCATGGGGCTGGGGCTTTTGCTCTGTTTCTTATGTTACTCTGGATCTTGTCTGTGCTTGTATGGGCTGATTTGTTGCTGGTGTTCTTTTAGGAAGTCATTTATTTTTGGGCATGGTTTTGGATTTTGGATTGTTGTTTGGGTTGTACTTTATTTTATTTATTTTTTTATTTTGCTTGAGTTGGTTCCTTATCAACTCTTGGTATAGTTCTAGCATATGATTGGACATGCATTTATGTGTCAATCTAGTTAGGATGAATTTGTTTTGCGATAATACTCTTACACTTACAATCTTCATTGATATTTCGCTCAATATTTTATACTTTGATTGTTCATCAATAAAGTTTCTCTTTCTTTGCTAATAAAAAAAAATTAAAAATAAATAAATAAATAGATAAATAATAATAATAATAATAAAATTTATTCATGAATATCCATATATATGTTGATATAAAATATTGATAGAAAATTGAGAAAAATAAATATTAAAACCTATTAAAACCTCAAATGAATGCCTCCTCTACACTAAACTAACAAAATTGAAATTTATTTTTTTTTTTTTTTGAAAAGTAATATATTACAAAATTTTATGTAGAATTTATGACAAGAATGATATACAGTGGTAATATTTGTAAAAATACACTACAGGAAATTCGTTTTTTAGCGGCGTTTTAAAAACGCCGCGAAAATCCTGAAAAACCAGATCGATTAATTTTATTTATTTATTAATTTTTACCACTACACAAAATCGAGTTCCTGAAAAACCAGGAGCGAGAGGATGAAGAACAGAATGGATTTGAAGAAAAACAGAATGGATTTGATGAAGAACAGAATGAATTTTTACCATATCGATTTTGGATTTTGGATCTGCGATTTGATGAAGAACAGATCGATTTGATGAAGAACAGAATGGATCGATTTGATGAAGAACAGATCGAGTTCGAGTTCGATGAAGAATAGCTAGAGCAAAGCCCTCGAGCAACAGAGATCGATGAAGAATAGCTAGAGAGTTCGATTGCGAGTGACAGAGATCGAAGAAGCGCAAACCATCGAGGGTTTTGGATCTGCAATCGAGCAAATCGAGGGTTGAGAATGAGAAATTGAGCGAGCGAGAGAGAGTGAGAGCTTCAAATTGAGGGTTTTGGAAGAGAGGGAAACTGAGTTGTGGTAGATTGAGAAAGAGAGACTGAGTTCAAAGAGACGGAGTTTTGACGGTGAATACATTGACCCAATACGGCGCCGTTTCACTGAGGTCAGACACAACGTTTTTTGAAAACGTTGTGTTTCGTTAATTTATAGTGGCGTTTTCCTAAACGCCACAAAAAAAACGTTGCTATACACCATTTTTCCTGTAGTGATAGAAGTCATCATGTGTCTTTTAATTTTAAAATTATAAAATCAAAACTTATCATTATGCATTATTACTGGACATACTTAACCTAATTGGAATTATTTTGCGTCGCAATGATACTTGTGCTTGTGCATACAACTTTTTTATTGATGTATCTTCCCTTATTGTCAATCATGCTCCTTCCGTCCCAAAATATTAGTCATTTATTCCATTTTTCATTGTTCCAAAATATTAGTGCTTTTAAAAAATTAAGTACAAAAATAATGTAAATTTCCTATTTTGCCCTTCTTTAAATTCATTAACAACATAAAAAGTACAATTATGACATTGATATTTCCCAAAAAATGTACTATCAAAGGGTAATTTTGAAAAATTAATTTTTTTTAAAGTGCAATAATTGTACTATCAAAAAAGTTAGATTCTCCAAAAAGGACCATTATTTTGGGACGGAGGGAGTATTTCCTTTGGCTGATCCAATTTTTTTTTTTTTATTACTTTTAACCCCAGGGGATTGGCTTTTAATTTTAAAATTATTGTTAGGTTTTTATTATTGGCAACCCCGTTTGACAAAACTCCTTTGAGTTGTAATTTTATTCGCATTTTTGTTTCAGTAAGGCTATGAGTTTATTAGATGCGAATCCAAACCCGAATCGAGCCATGCAGAGAAGTTTGTGATGTTAATGCTTTCAAGATTGCCACTTCGCTGATTATTACGGGGGTCGAGCTGCCCGGTCAGCTCGCGGCCGAAGCAAAACGCAAAATTGCATTCAAAATTGCATGTCAGCCGTTGCTCGCTCGAGCCAAGGAGTGCTCGCTCGATCCAAGACTTTCTCGCTCGAGCCAAGGAATGCTCGCTCGAGCGAAGGGATTGCGTCCGCACAAAAACCTGAAAGGAGTGATTGGTCGCTCGAGCCAAGGATCCGTCGCTCGAGCGAAGGCACTAGTAGAAATCACGAAATTTACTCTCCTCGCTCGAGCCAGGAAATCCTCGCTCGAGCGAGCCTCAGAATCCGGATTTTTTTCAAAGAGTTGGTTTTCTTCTGAAACAGGATTTCTTTTGGACTTCTACAAGGAGTTGGATTTCTTCCAAGACAAGAATTATTTTTCTTTATAAGTAGTTGGTTTTCTCCCAAAACTAGACTACTGATTAATTATTCCTCCAGATCTTCTTTTTGGTTCTTCAAGGTTTATATCTGGGGATATTTTATTTTTTCTTTGATGTCTTATTGAGTATTCAACTCATGATCTGAAAAGGCTACATCAAAGGTTTTGTTTGTTACACAAAAGAGAGAGTTGTTCTTCAGTTGTGGATTCTGAAGAATTCGAGCCTGAAGCTTCAGTTGTGAATTCTGGAGTGGCTCATCAAAGTTGTTCTTCAGTTGTGGATTCTGAAGAATTCGGTCTGAAGCTTCGGTGGTGGAATCCGGAGTGGCTCATCAGAAAGACAATTCCGTGGTGAAGATAGGGTTGGAAGAGGCACATAGAGGTTGGTTCAATTAGGCGTTGTGGATTCGCTAGATAATTGAGAGTGATACCTGTGTAATTCCTTTATATCTTCTTAGTGGATTGTTCTGGTGGCTGTGGCCCGTGGTTTTTTTATCACAATTGGAAGGTGAACAATTGTGGTTTTTCCACGTAAAATCTGTGTGTCTCTTTCTTTTGATTGTTTGATTGGGATTTTTATATTCTGCTTAAAATTGATACATAATCACAAATCAACATCTAGGAGGTTTCTAGATTTTTCAATTATAAAATCAAAACTTATTATTATTGCTGTTGTTGTTGTTGTTGCTGCTGGTGCTGCTGTTGTTGTTGTTGTTGTTACTTTTAATCCCAGAGGATTGGCCTAGTAGATGCAGCTTGGGAGTTGAGGGTGTGTTTCTCCTAGGTCTCAAATTCAATTTTCACTAAATAATGTCAATTGACTTTGACACCTAGTCATAAAAAAAGAAATATTATTATTACTTTTTATTTGTTTTTTATTATTTGTTTTCAACCAAAAGCCTCGTCTCAAATTTATTCTTTCACACGCACACACTATAAACATGCATTATGTATAAAGAAGAATATTCAAGATTCGTATCAAATTATTGATTACTTTCAACACATCTTTTTTTTTTTTTTTTTTATCAGCAAAGAAAAATTTCATTTAACAGCATGAAATTAAGAGTACAGGAAAATGTCATGCATTGAGAGATATTCGGAAGTATAAAAATACCCCTACTACTGCTATTCGCATCTATACAACCAACCCCTAAACCTCTCGATTTTTTTTAACAAAAAAAGTTAAGAAGAACTTAACCGAAAATTAAAATACAAGAATCCCCACAAAACAACCCACCAAAACACCCTAAACAAACTAAAAGAAACTAAACCAACCCCCAAAATAAACTAAAAACACTGAACCAACACAACCAAATCTACTCCCCCACGCCTCTGAAGCTACAACACCTGCAACAACAATCAAATCTGCAGCTACAACACCTGCAACAACAACCCACACCTCTGATGCTACAGCCACCCACTCCTAATCAGCCTGCAGCCACCCTATGCTGCAGCCACACTGGAAAAACAACCACTGCAGATCACTCACCTCCACTGCAAATCAACACCCGAAAGCACCCACTGCAGAGCATCACCTCCACAGCCCCACCGGAAAACACCCACTGCAGATCAACACCTCCACAGCCACCACCGGAGGACACCCACTGCAGATCAACGCCCAAGGTCCAACTGCTGCTGCCACTCCCGAACCCACTGCCACTGTTGATCATCACCTCCTAATCAGCCTGCAGCCACTCTATGCTGCTGCCCACACCGGAAAACACCCACTGCAGATCATCTCACCTCCACTGCAAATCATCACCGGAAAAACCCACTGCAGAGCATCACCTCCACAGCCCCACCGGAAAACACCCACTGCAGATCAACACCTCCACAGCCACCACCGGAAACACCCACTCCCGAACCCACAGCCACAGCCGATTCTTACACCCCTCAAACTCACACATGAAGAGGAACGCTCGAATGAACACCAGTCAGACCTGAATCTACTCCGACACCCAAGCATCGAAACTTCTCCAAAAGACTGAATAGAGATCACCCCTCAAGCTCTTATTCTTACACGAGCGCACGAGTAAAGAATCAGCACGACCCGGAAACGCCAACAAGAACACACTCACCGCAGCACACCAAACACACCCTAGGTGGGAAAATAATGGGGGACTCAAGTTTATTAACGCAAAAGCAACGAACAAACACGGGAGAAGCTAGCCCAGCCGACCACCATAGCCAAAGGCGGCGGCCGGCCGGCCCAAACAGAGGCCCGGGGGGGAGGTTTTTTAGAAAGAGAAAGAGAGAGGTTTGTTTGCCAAATCTCAAAAAGAAATTACAAACCACATTATTTCTTAGAACATTTGAAAGCATATTTTAAAGAAATTAAATTCCAGTTTGCCAAATCTATTGACAATCAAAACTACAATACGAAGATGATCGTATTTTTTTATTCTTAAATCACATTTTATTACCACCTTATTATTGTGAATCACTTGCACTTGTTAAATATAATGAATAAAGTAGCTGACTTACTTATAGTAAGAAAGGATAGTGCAATAGGTCTGCAAGGCGGTGAAGATGAGAAGCAGGACTGCAGCAATGACTTTCAGTGTAGTCCATGGATTTTTCTAATAAACACAAAACAAATCTAACATATATTCATGCCACTTGTGCTTCGTTGTGCGCCAGATGTCATCTAAAATTAAATAAAGTCTGCGCCAGTGCCCACTGAGACACGCGGCCGTAGTAGTAGCCATTAACATCCTCACACAACTTGGAAAAATAGAAGTCGTTTAAAACAACTCCGTTGCATATAGATTCAAATAAACTTGTAACACCTTCACCACCAGCACCACCATCACTAAAATCATTTTTTATGATCCCTTCTTTATGAAGAATTCCAACATCATCGGAGGAATGGAGGAGACTTCCCATAAGAAAGACATATGATGCAATGTGGTGTGAGGTGCTGCCAGTTCCGCCGCATTGCTCAAAAGCAATCAAATTTCGGAAGATTGTTTCTGTTATAGCTTCTTGTATGTCTAATGGTGGCATTGTAACAACACCAGTAGCAGAAAATGTCGTGTCTAAGAAATTTTTGTTTGAATCAGCTGTGTTGGCTGCAAAATGAATTCCTGCCTTCAAAAGTTTTGTTGCACAATCTCTTAATGCTCTTCTTTGCAAGCCTTGAGATTGAGGGATTCTGGCAGATATAGGGAGCTGCAAAATGTCCAACGTTTCAGGGCTTTTGACAATTGTGGGGGAGTAAAACTTGTGCAAGATATCAAGTAAATGGTCATAACGACCAGAGAGGTTCGAGGCTTTACTGTCAATTGCTTGGTTGCTCAAACTCAAAGCCGATTTGAAAAAATTTAATGCTAAAGTGACCATATTCTGCTCACGGAATGAGTGTGATAATGGCTGTGGCATTTTCATTTTTATAGCATTGAACAAAATCTGCAGAACAGTAAATGGAATTTGGTTCTCAAGTAGTGCTAAATCATGTTGAATAGTTAGAACAATCTTGTCAACTTTTTCCTCCTTCTCATTGTTCTCAATATTTGAGTATCTCAAGAAGAGTTCGAGTGTGAAGCAGCCATCAACTAGCAATATTTCAGTTAGCTCTTGCGCATCGAACTCTATATATTCTGAATAACATCTTCGAACTTCTCCTTCCAAATCTCGTATGGCAGTGGCACACTCCTTGAGGGTAGATGGTGCAGCTTCAGATATTCTCACAAAAAGATGTAGCATGTATCGCTGTTTGTGCTCTTCAAAAGCTAGCAACTCCTTGTTCTTATGATGAAAAGGTCCGATGGAGACAATCGTAGGTGTATATGCATCTTCTTTGAGTTTTACAAGTTTTTTCGAAACTTTATAGATACTCATCTTCCACGGCCTCACTTCAGCCAACATATTGTTAATCGAAATTATCCAATTTTCCATCTTGCAAAGTACTAATTATTCAAACCAAGAACAAGAAACAAAGAGAGAAATGAAAGGTATTACTATTACATTTACATGGGTGTGGATTATACATGTGAACGTGTTAATAAAATGAGTAATGTTGTTCAAATTTAAAAATTAAAATTACTTTTCAAGCTTAATGGTTAATTAACAAACCACTCTCATATGTTATTTTTCTTTTATATATTTTTTTTAATTATCAATCAATCATCTCATTTATACATTATTAAGTCTAGAAAGTAAGTATAAAAAAAAGGGCATTGTTATACAATTTCTAAAATTAGACCTAATTTTGAAACCCAATGATGTGGCAATTAATTAGGATATCTAAGGTAACACCCTTTCTCCTATCTTTTTAATCATCAACCAATCATATCACTTACACATCATTGGATCTAGAAAATAAGTCTACAAAATGGGCTTGTATATCATTTTTCTTAAAAAAATAAGTAATATTTACCACAAAAATGTGTAACGAGAGTGCATATGTACACACCTTTTGAGGAATGTGTACCATAACATTACTCAATATACAAATAACATACAAACAAAATTTCTGTAAATTTTTTTTATTTAAAATAATATTGGTTGAATCGAACTCGTGGGACTCACCACGAGTTTGGTATTGATTGTCCAAATCGTACATATTACTGGATACTACTTGTTCATTTAAATTATCATTATATATATATACAAATATGATAAAATAAATGAGTTACAAATATCATATTGATATAATTTTTGATGATTTGAATCATCTATTTTAAAATAATCTAAATGTTTATATACCACAAAATGGTCTCCACAAAATGAATGGTACCAACAATACCCTTTAAAATGGATGATCCGGACAAGTTTATATTACCATCCATTCATTTATTTATTTATTTTTATAAATGCGATAAAATAAATTTATTATAAATATCATATTGAGAGAATTTTTTTTTTTTTAATGATATACATGTAAGATTAGATAAAATGAATAATTTAAATTACCGAAACGAAATTCGATTTGACAGATTCAATGACATTTTAAAATATAAAGCCTAACCATGGTGTTTTTTTTGGGGGAGTGGGGGGAGGGGGTTTAGAAATGGGTGGAACATATATGTTATTTTAGAGCATTACTATTTAAATTAAAAAATTAGATTTATTTTTTAAATTTAATGAAGTGACAATTAATTAAAATATGTAAAACAACTTTCTCTTTCTCTCTTCTATTTTTTTTAACCATCAACAAATTATCTCATATATACATTAATAAGTTTAGAAAACAAATTTAAAAAGTTAACTTATAGAACATTTTTTATTTTTTTATACTTTTAATCAGGGTATCGTCGGGAAGGTTGGCACAAGTCTAAGGATTCTAGAAAAAAGTGTCCACAACATTTATACCTTTTACACGTCATTAAGGTTGACCTGGCATAGATGATGTGTAAAAGGTGTAAAGGGTTGATTGATGTGGCATGAACAAGTGATGGGATAAGTGGAGTCCGGATTCTCGGTCGCCCTTCCCGGCGGCCGTTTCCTGCGGCTCCCAAAACGACGTCGTTTTGGGAGTAAATTTTCAAAAAAAAAAAAAAACGCAGAGGAAGAGGGAGGAAGGAGAGGAAGAGGGAGGGAGGAAGAGGGAGGAAGGAGGACGGCCGTACTGGAGGGGGCCATAACTACTGGGAAGGAGGAGGAGGAGGAGGAGGCGGAGGCGAGGCCGGAGGCTGAGGCGACGGCGGTGCAGCTGCTGCGACGATCGGACGGCTGCGACGGCCGGCGGCGAGGCAACGAGCTGCGAGCTGCGACGGCGAGCTCGCAGCCTCCTCCCTCCTCCTCCTCCTCCCTCCCTCTTCCTCCCTCTCTCTTCCTCTGCATTTTTTTTTTTTTGAAAATTTTGCCCCCAAAACGACGTCGTTTTGGGGGCCGCAGGAAACGGCCGCTGGAAATGGCGACCGAGGATCCTGATTCGGGATAAGTGTAGAAGAAACTATGGTTGTGTTTGGTAGAGTTTTGTAAATATGATTTGAGAGTATGAGTTGTATTTTGAGTTTGTGAGTTGTGGAATTATGATTTGAGTGTAGAAAATTTGTTTGATTATGATTTTTAAATAGAGTGTTGAATTAAGTTTTGAATTGAGTGTGAAATTGAGTTTTGAAAGTTTGATTTGACATGTCAAGTAAGAAAATAACGTTAATCAATTTTTTAATTGAAAATACTACAAAAGAAATAATTTTTTTTCAAAATAAATATTCAAAAAATTTAAATCATAAATATTTAAATAATTTAAATAATCTAAAAAATTTAATAAGTAAAAAATTAAAATAAATATTCAAAAAATTTAAATCGTAAAAATTTAAATAATTTAAATATTCAAAAAATTTAAATAATTTAAAATGTTAATATTTTAAATTTAAAAACAACTCTACACTCAAATCGTAACCAAACACATAAAACAAAACTCAATTAAGAAATTATTTTTAAAACTCATAATTAAACACATAATTCGAAACTCCATACTACTTTCACAACTCTATACTCAAATCGTAACCAAATACATAACAAAAAAATTAAAATATTTTAAAATATTTTTATAAAATAGAGTTTGAATTTATTTTTATAAAATATTTTAAAATTTTAAAAATTAAAATCGTAATATTTTGGAATTAAAATATTTAAAAATATTCAAAAAATTAAAAAATTAAAAAAATCGTAACATATTTAAATATTTAAATATTTAAAATCTTAACAAAATTAAAATATTTAAATATTTAAAAAATTAAAATATTGATTTGAATTGAGTTTTGAAAATAATTTTGAATTATGTGTTTGGTTATGAGTTTTGAAAAGTAATGATTATGTTTTGAATTGAGTTTTGAGAAATGGGTGTAAAATTATAATTTGAAAACTCAAAACAAACAACACACTCAAATCAATAGGTGGAACTATAATTTGAATTGCTTACCAAACGGAGCCTATATTTTCCTTTTATTTAATTAAGGAAAGCAGAAATACAATTGTTTAGATAGTACAGGACTAGCACTAACTATACCACTAACTGTTATGATTAACTAACTCTAATATAACTACATACTAACTCAATTTGAGTTGGAACAGAAAACAGTTACACAATGTCTTTAGGATCAGTATTCTCTTCAGTCCCCCACAAACAAATGGGCGAAGGAAAGACCATGAGTTTGGCAGAAAGAGTGTGAAAACGAGAAGCAGACAAGGGTTTAGTGAAGATATCAGCAACCTGGGCTTCAGTAGGAACATATTTGAGCTGAATAAGCTTGGTAGCAACTCTGTCGCGAATGAAGTGACAATCAATTTCGATGTGTTTGGAGCGAGAGTGAAACACGGGATTGGTGGCAAGAGAAAGGGCTGAGAGATTATCACAGTAAAGAAGAGGAGCAGAGGACTGAGGGATACCAAACTCAGCAAGCAACATAGTTAACCAAGTAACTCTTCAATAAGAGATAAAAAGAAGAGATTGATCAAGGGGGAATTCGAAATTCAAAAGTAATTCCTAGGATGAAGGGATAAATATGTAGAAAATCAGAGAATTCAAGAAGATCGATATCAAGAGCTAGGTGAAGTAAGTATAAAAAAAGGCTGAAGGCAGAGAAATAAGGGCATTTCAAACCTCATTCACAAGACGTGATATTTATCTAGGAGTAGGCTCACTTAGCGCTTTTAGGAGTAGAACAGTGATAGCTTTCTCCAAACACCCTTCTACTTCTCTTCTCTTCTTCTGTCGATCGCTGTATTTTTTCAATTTTTTGTTCTTGTTTAAGTTCTTGTAACTAGTGGCAAGTGGCAATTCATTCGAATTAATACACATTCTTTTCTATTCTATCTCTTCTTTGCTTAATTATCTTTAGGAAAATCCTTAATCTGTTTAAAGTATAGAACTTAACAACAAAGTTTGATTTTTATTTGTGTTTACTTAAAATTTATTTGAGTTTGTCAATCAAATCATTGTCGATTAGGCTTGAATTAAATTTTTACTAACAATATGTAATAATGTACAAATAATATCTAAGTATAAATTTTATAAAGTAATTTTATTTAAAATGATATAACAGCAACATTCAACACATTTTAAAATTATGAATCCCAAAAGTTTATTTATTTTTAAATTAAGTGGTCCACAACAAGACACATCCATCATTATATATATAACAATTTTTTTTAATTTTTAATTTGTATAGTATTATTGGAAACTATATTAGTTATCTTGAATAAATTTGATGATTCGTTTTAAGAATTGCACTTATCTACCTTATAATACACGAGATGCGTGTCAAATTTTAAAAATCTGTGAGGTGGGGAGTATCACTAGAATAATATTATATGCATTAATTAATGTAAATGTATTAATAAATGATGTGACATAATTTTAGAGATTTTGAATATTTATAATTTGTATAATAGTAGGATCAATAATAATGTTATAATACTAATTGGTATACTAGTTGGTGCATGTAGTACCACCGGTACCACTAGGGTGTTAATATAGTATTTGAAATGTTTTGTAGTTTAAATAATATGTTTTTTTATTAAGAATTTGTAACGTTATTAAGGGTATGTTTAGGAACCAAATATTTTAATTAAAAAATTAAAAAATTATTATAAATTATAAATTATTATTATTTTTTTACACAATCTTTGATAAAAAGGCAAAATAGTCGTTTAGCAACAAATTTATTTATTTTTGGCCTAAATAAGTACAAAAAGACAAAATATGTTAAATAAGTTAATAAGACAAAATGACACATTCAAATTATAATCATTTCATTATTTCTTTCACAGCTATCACATTCAAACAAATGCCTCTTTTGAGAAGTGGGTTAAAAGGCACTTCCCAACTTTTAACCCATTTTTGGTTACATTATCTATTACATTTTTTACACATTTTTTCAAAAAGGCCAAAAAATTAACTTTTAACCATCTTCCCAAAACATCTCAAAAAAACCACCAAAAATTCTTTTCAAACAAAACTAATTTAGTTAAGTTAAATTGACCAAAAAACTAAACTACAAAAATTCTTTTCAAACACAACTTTCCAGTTTAGCACTTAGGGGGGATATTTTATAGTTGTGAGCTCACCACATGTTTACAAAACATGCCACTTACATTCACACACTGGCTGATTTTTTGGGTTCACTACCAAGTTACTAACAAAATCCTCTAGAGGGAACAAATCATCTAAGATCATAGAGGGAACAAATCAATGCATTCAAACTTCTTCAAGGCTTCATTTAGGTGGTTTGAAGTACATCCGAATATCTTCCTCCGACTCCCAGACCCCCTAGTGATTGACGAGAGCAATCGTTTTGACCCATTTACTTTAGGTCTCATCCTTAAAAATAGAATTTTCGAATTTTTGTACTCCTTGGTTTTGTGGTAAGACCGGGTGATACAAAATAGATCCTATATCGTTAGATTTCTCACCTTCAATTGTAAATATGTCACACCATACAACAATCAACAGGAACTTTTACATTTTGCGTTTCTGGTCTATTTGAGCATAAAAGAGAATGGTGCCTTTATTATTACTTAGTGCATGTCTGGGTCTTCTACATTGCCTATTGCCTTGGTGGGAGGATGCTAGTGTGGCTTTTATGAATAGTGGAGGTTGTAATGTGAGCTCCCAGATATAATAGGAAAGTTAGAAACTGTTTTGCTATTCTAACCAAGAACTATTTGATTGTCCTTGCATTTTGTGTATGAAAATCACAAGTCTTGTAAAATTATAAAAATTATTTTGTTGATTAAATAATATTTTGTAAAAATATTTTCATTGCTAATTTAGGTTTAGTTTCTTGTAGTGTGTAAAAAAATGCTATTTGTTATGTCTAATTGAAGTTTAGAATAAAAAGGATTCAGATTAAGGAAATCTAGTGATAATACGAAACATGGGAATTCAGAACATTGCAGGGGAACATTACAATGGAGATGGTGTTCTTTTTCCCAACAATTTTTATGAGGACATTATTGATGTTTCCCCTGCATTTTCCAAGGCTAATGAACTATGATAAATAATAGGATAAATTACAAATATACCCCTGAAATTTGATTAAAATACGAATCGCTCCTTATAGTTCTGAAAATTACATTCCACTCCCTGAGATTTTTAATTTCATAACAAATCGCCCATTTTATTAATAAATCATCAAGTCAATTAACAGTTTTAATAATGTTAGAAATATATTTCAATTAATAATTCTCAATTCATCTGCAAGGATTTGTTGGAATCTAAAACTTTGAAAGGATTAACGCTATGTCTAGTTGGGTAATTTTGAAAAGAAAAATGTGTGTGAAATTAGATGAAATGTAGGCATATTTTATTCACATTTCACTTATTTTTTTTTCTTTTTCCTTTCTAAATCTCTTCTCAAATTCTCTAATCAAACATAGTGTAAGAGTTGGTGTGATACATGAAACTAAATTTCTGATTTGAAATTTATAATGCATATTTGAAGATGCAACTATATAAATCTCATAAATTTTCGATCTCATGGTTTTAGTTCTGCACGGGTTTGATTTGAATGAGGGGTAGACTCTTTCATCTCTCTCTTTTATTAGGAAAAATGCAAGCTCCATGTAGTGAGAAATCTAAGAAATTAAAAATATCTTTACTTCTATTAAAGTATGATTAAAAAAATTAAAATGATACTTTGATCACAATCAATTAATTTAATTGAGTGAGACAATATTTATTTTTAATTCCACATTCCAAATAAGTGTAATTATATCTTTTGTTTTTAATGACAATTTCTAAATAAATGTGATTGTATATATATTTTTTGATCGCAACCTCTACTTTTCCTCTTAACCCTCCATCTCGCCCTTCGTCTCCATTTCTAGAAATTTTATGCGAGGAAATATTTTCGTCTCTAATTATTTTTAAGCAAAACGGCATACTTTTATGTTTTCGTCATAAAATTGTTTTTGTAGCCAAAACATTTTTCCCCAAATCAAACCTTGTCTTCACTGTTCTCTCTCTGTCACTCACTCATCTCTCGCTCTCTCTCGTTTCTGCGAACCCTCTCACGTCTTGCTCCATTAGCTTCTTACACGAACAGGAGAACACTCACCTCTTCCATCGCGATTACCAGCAGCAACTGTGACTACTACCAGTGTTCGCGACTACAACCAGTACCGCGACCTTCTGGTAAGTTCTTCTCTCTCTCTCTCTCTCTCTCTCTATTGGTCTTTGTTTTGTTAGGACTATTGGACACTAGAAATCAATTCCTCACAATAACACAAGAATATTTACGTTGTTCGGCAATTGCCTACGTCCACGGAGAGCGATATATTATCTGGAGAAAGATTACAGAACTCTCTCACATACACTCTCACACTTTGTTCTTTCTATGTTGCTGCTTGTTTTCTCTTCTCTCAGCCTCTCCATTTATACACATAGATGGTAGGTGAGGAGAGCCAGCCTTCTTCTTCTCTTTTCGGTGGTCGTCGTAAATCCGTGCACCTTTGCGGCTTGCCAACCGACAAGCCGCATTCCTTGACAAGCAATGCTATGCTTTCACATGGAGAAGTGGGATGATCTTATGAGCTAGAGCTAACAATTCTCCCCCTCCACGCCCATAAGGATAACTGACTTCTCACTTGAAGTCCATCCCGGTCAGATTCTTGCAAACTTCCAGTTTGTCTCTGGTGACACCCTTGGTCATCATGTCAGAAGGATTCTTGTCTGTGTGAATCTTCACTAGCTTCATCAGTTGCTTTTCCATCACTTCTCGTATCCAATGATACCGGACATCAATGTGTTTTGTACGTGAATGGTACATGGAATTCTTGCTCAAATCAATTGTACTTTGACTATCACAATATACCTTGTATTCTTCTTGCTGTAGACCCAATTCTTGGAGAAACCGCTTTAACCACAACATTTCCTTTCCAGCATCTGCGGTAGCAATGTACTCTGCCTCTGTTGTAGATAAAGCAACACACTTTTGTAGTTTGGACTACCATGAAATAGCTCCCCCTGCAAAGGTGAATAGAAATCCTGATGTAGACTTTCTACCATCAAGATCACTTGCCATATCGGCATCTGTAAAACCCTTCAAAATTGGTTCAGCTCCCCCGAAACATAAACACATCTTTGAAGTTCTCTTCAAGTATCAAAGAACCCATTTGACCGCCTCTCAATGCTCCTTTCTTGGATTGGCAAGGAATCTGCTTACGATGCCAATTGCGTGAGCTATATCTGGCCGGGTACACACCATTGCATACATCAAACTTCCTACTGCGGAAGAATAAGGGATTGTCTCCATTTCTTTCCTTGTAGAGCTGGTCGTGGGACACGAACGCTTTGACACATTGAAATGGTTGGCCAGTGGTGTGTTGACTGGCTTGGCATCTTTCATGTTGAACCTTTCAATTACCCGTTCAACATATTTTTCCTGTGAATGCCATATCTTCTTGGCTTTCCTGTCACGAACAATCTTCATGCCCAAAATTTGCTGTGCTGGGCCTAAATTCTTCATGTCAAAATACTGCGACAAGTCCTTTTTCAACTTGTTGATCATAGTAGTATCCTGTCCGATGATCAGCATATCATCAACATACAACAGTAGGATAACGAAGTTTCCATCCGAAAACCTGCAGAAATATACACATTGGTCTGCCACCGTTCTTGTGTACTCGTGATCCACCATAAATGAATCAAACTTCTTATACCATTGTCTCGGCGCCTGTTTTAGGCTGTAGAGACTCTTCTTCAGTTTGTAGACTAGATTCTGTTTTCCTTTAACTTTTAAATCCTTCTGGTTGCTCCATGTAGATCTCTTCCTCCAACTCACCATGGAGAAAGGCAGTCTTGACATCCATTTGTTCTACTTCCAGATTCAAGCGAGCTGCTAATCCCAGAGCTACTCTAATAGAAGTCATCTTCACAACTGGGGAGAAGATCTCATCAAAATCAATTCCTTTCTTCTGCCTAAAGCCTTTGACTACCAAACGAGCTTTATGCTGCAATAGTTTATCGTTTCCATCTTTCTTTAACTTATACACCCATTTTTTTTCAAGGCTCTTCTGTCTCTTGGAAGTGGAGAAAGCTCATAAGTGTGGTTCTTCTGCGAAGAACT
>JAXFYN010000072.1:316502-345858 GCA_036172215.1 Camellia granthamiana
AATACGGCATTTCCTTACCATTTCTCACGCATTAGGGTTCGAACGCTCGAACACCTATACGGATTCTCCTGCACAGTGGCAGATATGTAAATACGACGTTTACCTACCATTTCTCACGCATTAGGGTTCGAACACTCGAACACCTATACGGATTCTCCTGCACAGTGGCAGATATGTAAATACGGCGTTCACCTACCATTTCTCACGCATTAGGGTTCGAACACTCGAACACCTATACGGATTCTCCTGCACGGTGGCAGATATGGAAATACGACATTTACTTGCCATTTGTCACGCATTAGGGTTCGAACACTCGACCACCTATACGGATTCTCCTGCACAGTGGCAGATATGTAAATACGACGTTTACCTACCATTTCTCACGCATTAGGGTTCGAACACTCGAACACCTATACGGATTCTCCTGCACAGTGGCAGATATGTAAATACGACGTTTACCTACCATTTCTCACGCATTAGGGTTCGAACACTCGAACACCTGTACGGATTCTCCTGCACAGTGGCAGATATGTAAATACGACGTTTACCTACCATTTCTCACGCATTAGGGTTCGAACACTCGAACACCTATACGGATTCTCCTCCACAGTGGCAGATATGTAAATACGACGTTTACCTACCATTTCTCACGCATTAGAGTTCGAACACTCGAACACCTATACGGATTCTCCTGCACAGTGGCGGATACGTAAATACGGCATTTCCTTACCATTTCTCACGCATTAGCGTTCGAACGCTCGAACACCTATACGGATTCTCCTGCACAGTGGCAGATATGTAAATACGGCGTTTACCTACCATTTCTCACGCATTAGGGTTCGAACACTCGAACACCTATACGGATTCTCCTGCACAGTGGCAGATACGTAAATACGGCGTTCACCTACCATTTCTCACGCATTAGGGTTCGAACACTCGAACACCTATACGGATTCTCCTGCACGGTGGCAGATATGTAAATACGACGTTTACTTGCCATTTCTCACGCATTAGGGTTCGAACACTCGACCACCTATACGGATTCTCCTGCACAGTGGCAGATATGTAAATACGACGTTTACCTACCATTTCTCACGCATTAGGGTTCGAACACTCGAACACCTATACGGATTCTCCTCCACAGTGGCAGATATGTAAATACGACGTTTACCTACCATTTCTCACGCATTAGAGTTCGAACACTCGAACACCTATACGGATTCTCCTGCACAGTGGCAGATACGTAAATACAGCATTTCCTTACCATTTCTCACGCATTAGGGTTCGAACGCTCGAACACCTATACGGATTCTCCTGCACAGTGGCGGATATGTAAATACGGCGTTTACCTACCATTTCTCACGCATTAGGGTTCGAACACTCGAACACCTATACGGATTCTCCTGCACAGTGGCAGATATGTAAATACGGCGTTTACTTGCCAATTCTCATGCATTAGGGTTCGAACACTCGAACACCTATACGGATTCTCCTGCACAGTGGCAGATATGTAAATACGACGTTTACCAACCATTTCTCACGCATTAGGGTTCGAACACTCG
Source organism: Camellia granthamiana (assembly GCA_036172215.1). Taxonomy (NCBI): domain Eukaryota; kingdom Viridiplantae; phylum Streptophyta; class Magnoliopsida; order Ericales; family Theaceae; genus Camellia; species Camellia granthamiana. Next base: position 318,065 of record JAXFYN010000072.1, read on the forward strand.
AACACCTATACGGATTCTCCTCCACAGTGGCAGATATGTAAATACGACGTTTACCTTCCATTTCTCACGCATTAGAGTTCGAACACTCGAACACCTATACGGATTCTCCTGCACAGTGGCGGATACGTAAATACGGCATTTCCTTACCATTTCTCACGCATTAGGGTTCAAACGCTCGAACACCTATACGGATTCTCCTGCACAGTGGCAGATATGTAAATACGGCGTTTACCTACCATTTCTCACGCATTAGGGTTCGAACACTCGAACACCTATACGGATTCTCCTGCACAGTGGCAGATATGTAAATACGGCGTTTACCTACCCAGTCTCACGCATTAGTATTCGAACACTCGAACACCTATACAGATTTTCCTGCACAGTGGCAGATATGTAAATACGCCGTTTACTTACCATTTCTCACGCATTAGGGTTCGAACGCTCGAACTCCTACACGGATTCTACTGCACAGTGGCAGCTAGGTAAATACGGCGTTTACCTACCATTTCTCACGCATTAGAGTTCGAACACTCGAACACCTATACGGATTCTCCTGCACAGTGGCAGACACGTAAATACGGCATTTCCTTACCATTTCTCACGCATTAGGGTTCGAACGCTCGAACACCTATACGGATTCTCCTGCACAGTGGCAGATATGTAAATACGGCGTTTACCTACCATTTCACACGCATTAGGGTTCGAACACTCGAACACCTATACGGATTCTCCTGCACAGTGGCAGAGATGTAAATACGGCGTTTACTTGCCATTTCTCATGCATTAGGGTTCGAACACTCGTACACCTATACGGATTCTCCTGCACAGTGGCAGATATGTAAATACGACGTTTACCAACCATTTCTCACGCATTAGGGTTCGAACACTTGAACACCTATACGGATTCTCCTGCACAGTGGCAGATATGTAAATACAACGTTCACTTGCCATTTCTCACGCGTTAGGGTTCGAACACTCGAACACCTATACGGATTCTCCTGCACAGTGGCAGATATGTAAATACGACGTTTACCTACCATTTCTCACGCATTAGAGTTCGAACACTCGAACACCTATACGGATTCTCCTGCACAGTGGCGGATACGTAAATACGGCATTTCCTTACCATTTCTCACGCATTAGGGTTCGAACGCTCGAACTCCTACACGGATTCTACTGCACAGTGGCAGCTAGGTAAATACGGCGTTTACCTACCATTTCTCACGCATTAGAGTTCGAACACTCGAACACCTATACGGATTCTCCTGCACAGTGGCAGACACGTAAATACGGCATTTCCTTACCATTTCTCACGCATTAGGGTTCGAACGCTCGAACACCTATACGGATTCTCCTGCACAGTGGCAGATATGTAAATACGGCGTTTACCTACCATTTCACACGCATTAGGGTTCGAACACTCGAACACCTATACGGATTCTCCTGCACAGTGGCAGAGATGTAAAAACGGCGTTTACTTGCCATTTCTCATGCATTAGGGTTCGAACACTCGTACACCTATACGGATTCTCCTGCACAGTGGCAGATATGTAAATACGACGTTTACCAACCATTTCTCACGCATTAGGGTTCGAACACTTGAACACCTATACGGATTCTCCTGCACAGTGGCAGATATGTAAATACAACGTTCACTTGCCATTTCTCACGCGTTAGGGTTCGAACACTCGAACACCTATACGGATTCTCCTGCACAGTGGCAGAAATGTAAATACGACGTTTACCTACCATTTCTCACGCATTAGAGTTCGAACACTCGAACACCTATACGGATTCTCCTGCACAGTGGCGGATACGTAAATACGGCATTTCCTTACCATTTCTCACGCATTAGGGTTCGAACGCTCGAACACCTATACGGATTCTCCTGCACAGTGGCAGATATGTAAATACGACGTTTACCTACCATTTCTCACGCATTAGGGTTCGAACACTCGAACACCTATACGGATTCTCCTGCACAGTGGCAGATATGTAAATACGGCGTTCACCTACCATTTCTCACGCATTAGGGTTCGAACACTCGAACACCTATACGGATTCTCCTGCACGGTGGCAGATATGGAAATACGACATTTACTTGCCATTTGTCACGCATTAGGGTTCGAACACTCGACCACCTATACGGATTCTCCTGCACAGTGGCAGATATGTAAATACGACGTTTACCTACCATTTCTCACGCATTAGGGTTCGAACACTCGAACACCTATACGGATTCTCCTGCACAGTGGCAGATATGTAAATACGACGTTTACCTACCATTTCTCACGCATTAGGGTTCGAACACTCGAACACCTGTACGGATTCTCCTGCACAGTGGCAGATATGTAAATACGACGTTTACCTACCATTTCTCACGCATTAGGGTTCGAACACTCGAACACCTATACGGATTCTCCTCCACAGTGGCAGATATGTAAATACGACGTTTACCTACCATTTCTCACGCATTAGAGTTCGAACACTCGAACACCTATACGGATTCTCCTGCACAGTGGCGGATACGTAAATACGGCATTTCCTTACCATTTCTCACGCATTAGCGTTCGAACGCTCGAACACCTATACGGATTCTCCTGCACAGTGGCAGATATGTAAATACGGCGTTTACCTACCATTTCTCACGCATTAGGGTTCGAACACTCGAACACCTATACGGATTCTCCTGCACAGTGGCAGATATGTAAATACGGCGTTCACCTACCATTTCTCACGCATTAGGGTTCGAACACTCGAACACCTATACGGATTCTCCTGCACGGTGGCAGATATGTAAATACGACGTTTACTTGCCATTTCTCACGCATTAGGGTTCGAACACTCGACCACCTATACGGATTCTCCTGCACAGTGGCAGATATGTAAATACGACGTTTACCTACCATTTCTCACGCATTAGGGTTCGAACACTCGAACACCTATACGGATTCTCCTCCACAGTGGCAGATATGTAAATACGACGTTTACCTACCATTTCTCACGCATTAGAGTTCGAACACTCGAACACCTATACGGATTCTCCTGCACAGTGGCAGATACGTAAATACAGCATTTCCTTACCATTTCTCACGCATTAGGGTTCGAACGCTCGAACACCTATACGGATTCTCCTGCACAGTGGCGGATATGTAAATACGGCGTTTACCTACCATTTCTCACGCATTAGGGTTCGAACACTCGAACACCTATACGGATTCTCCTGCACAGTGGCAGATATGTAAATACGGCGTTTACTTGCCAATTCTCATGCATTAGGGTTCGAACACTCGAACACCTATACGGATTCTCCTGCACAGTGGCAGATATGTAAATACGACGTTTACCAACCATTTCTCACGCATTAGGGTTCGAACACTCGAACACCTATACGGATTCTCCTCCACAGTGGCAGATATGTAAATACGACGTTTACCTTCCATTTCTCACGCATTAGAGTTCGAACACTCGAACACCTATACGGATTCTCCTGCACAGTGGCGGATACGTAAATACGGCATTTCCTTACCATTTCTCACGCATTAGGGTTCAAACGCTCGAACACCTATACGGATTCTCCTGCACAGTGGCAGATATGTAAATACGGCGTTTACCTACCATTTCTCACGCATTAGGGTTCGAACACTCGAACACCTATACGGATTCTCCTGCACAGTGGCAGATATGTAAATACGGCGTTTACCTACCCAGTCTCACGCATTAGTATTCGAACACTCGAACACCTATACAGATTTTCCTGCACAGTGGCAGATATGTAAATACGCCGTTTACTTACCATTTCTCACGCATTAGGGTTCGAACGCTCGAACTCCTACACGGATTCTACTGCACAGTGGCAGCTAGGTAAATACGGCGTTTACCTACCATTTCTCACGCATTAGAGTTCGAACACTCGAACACCTATACGGATTCTCCTGCACAGTGGCAGACACGTAAATACGGCATTTCCTTACCATTTCTCACGCATTAGGGTTCGAACGCTCGAACACCTATACGGATTCTCCTGCACAGTGGCAGATATGTAAATACGGCGTTTACCTACCATTTCACACGCATTAGGGTTCGAACACTCGAACACCTATACGGATTCTCCTGCACAGTGGCAGAGATGTAAATACGGCGTTTACTTGCCATTTCTCATGCATTAGGGTTCGAACACTCGTACACCTATACGGATTCTCCTGCACAGTGGCAGATATGTAAATACGACGTTTACCAACCATTTCTCACGCATTAGGGTTCGAACACTTGAACACCTATACGGATTCTCCTGCACAGTGGCAGATATGTAAATACAACGTTCACTTGCCATTTCTCACGCGTTAGGGTTCGAACACTCGAACACCTATACGGATTCTCCTGCACAGTGGCAGATATGTAAATACGACGTTTACCTACCATTTCTCACGCATTAGAGTTCGAACACTCGAACACCTATACGGATTCTCCTGCACAGTGGCGGATACGTAAATACGGCATTTCCTTACCATTTCTCACGCATTAGGGTTCGAACGCTCGAACTCCTACACGGATTCTACTGCACAGTGGCAGCTAGGTAAATACGGCGTTTACCTACCATTTCTCACGCATTAGAGTTCGAACACTCGAACACCTATACGGATTCTCCTGCACAGTGGCAGACACGTAAATACGGCATTTCCTTACCATTTCTCACGCATTAGGGTTCGAACGCTCGAACACCTATACGGATTCTCCTGCACAGTGGCAGATATGTAAATACGGCGTTTACCTACCATTTCACACGCATTAGGGTTCGAACACTCGAACACCTATACGGATTCTCCTGCACAGTGGCAGAGATGTAAATACGGCGTTTACTTGCCATTTCTCATGCATTAGGGTTCGAACACTCGTACACCTATACGGATTCTCCTGCACAGTGGCAGATATGTAAATACGACGTTTACCAACCATTTCTCACGCATTAGGGTTCGAACACTTGAACACCTATACGGATTCTCCTGCACAGTGGCAGATATGTAAATACAACGTTCACTTGCCATTTCTCACGCGTTAGGGTTCGAACACTCGAACACCTATACGGATTCTCCTGCACAGTGGCAGATATGTAAATACGACGTTTACCTACCATTTCTCACGCATTAGAGTTCGAACACTCGAACACCTATACGGATTCTCCTGCACAGTGGCGGATACGTAAATACGGCATTTCCTTACCATTTCTCACGCATTAGGGTTCGAACGCTCGAACACCTATACGGATTCTCCTGCACAGTGGCAGATATGTAAATACGACGTTTACCTACCATTTCTCACGCATTAGGGTTCGAACACTCGAACACCTATACGGATTCTCCTGCACAGTGGCAGATATGTAAATACGGCGTTCACCTACCATTTCTCACGCATTAGGGTTCGAACACTCGAATACCTATACGGATTCTCCTGCACGGTGGCAGATATGGAAATACGACATTTACTTGCCATTTGTCACGCATTAGGGTTCGAACACTCGACCACCTATACGGATTCTCCTGCACAGTGGCAGATATGTAAATACGACGTTTACCTACCATTTCTCACGCATTAGGGTTCGAACACTCGAACACCTATACGGATTCTCCTGCACAGTGGCAGATATGTAAATACGACGTTTACCTACCATTTCTCACGCATTAGGGTTCGAACACTCGAACACCTGTACGGATTCTCCTGCACAGTGGCAGATATGTAAATACGACGTTTACCTACCATTTCTCACGCATTAGGGTTCGAACACTCGAACACCTATACGGATTCTCCTCCACAGTGGCAGATATGTAAATACGACGTTTACCTACCATTTCTCACGCATTAGAGTTCGAACACTCGAACACCTATACGGATTCTCCTGCACAGTGGCGGATACGTAAATACGGCATTTCCTTACCATTTCTCACGCATTAGCGTTCGAACGCTCGAACACCTATACGGATTCTCCTGCACAGTGGCAGATATGTAAATACGGCGTTTACCTACCATTTCTCACGCATTAGGGTTCGAACACTCGAACACCTATACGGATTCTCCTGCACAGTGGCAGATATGTAAATACGGCGTTCACCTACCATTTCTCACGCATTAGGGTTCGAACACTCGAACACCTATACGGATTCTCCTGCACGGTGGCAGATATGTAAATACGACGTTTACTTGCCATTTCTCACACATTAGGGTTCGAACACTCGACCACCTATACGGATTCTCCTGCACAGTGGCAGATATGTAAATACGACGTTTACCTACCATTTCTCACGCATTAGGGTTCGAACACTCGAACACCTATACGGATTCTCCTCCACAGTGGCAGATATGTAAATACGACGTTTCCCTACCATTTCTCACGCATTAGAGTTCGAACACTCGAACACCTATACGGATTCTCCTGCACAGTGGCAGATACGTAAATACAGCATTTCCTTACCATTTCTCACGCATTAGGGTTCGAACGCTCGAACACCTATACGGATTCTCCTGCACAGTGGCGGATATGTAAATACGGCGTTTACCTACCATTTCTCACGCATTAGGGTTCGAACACTCGAACACCTATACGGATTCTCCTGCACAGTGGCAGATATGTAAATACGGCGTTTACTTGCCAATTCTCATGCATTAGGGTTCGAACACTCGAACACCTATACGGATTCTCCTGCACAGTGGCAGATATGTAAATACGACGTTTACCAACCATTTCTCACGCATTAGGGTTCGAACACTCGAACAGCTATACGGATTCTCCTGCACAGTGGCAGATATGTAAATACGACGTTTACTTGCCATTTCTCACGCATTAGAGTTCTAACACTCGAACACCTATACGGATTCTCCTGCACAGTGGCAGATATGTAAATACGACGTTTACCTACCATTTCTCACGCATTAGGGTTCGAACACTCGAACACCTATACGGATTCTCCTGCACAGTGGCAGATATGTAAATACGGCGTTCACCTACCATTTCTCACGCATTAGGGTTCGAACACTCGAACACCTATACGGATTCTCCTGCACGGTGGCAGATATGGAAATACGACATTTACTTGCCATTTGTCACGCATTAGGGTTCGAACACTCGACCACCGATACGGATTCTCCTGCACAGTGGCAGATATGTAAATACGACGTTTACCTACCATTTCTCACGCATTAGGGTTCGAACACTCGAACACCTATACGGATTCTCCTGCACAGTGGCAGATATGTAAATACGACGTTTACCTACCATTTCTCACGCATTAGGGTTCGAACACTCGAACACCTATACGGATTCTCCTGCACAGTGGCAGATATGTAAATACGACGTTTACCTACCATTTCTCACGCATTAGGGTTCGAACACTCGAACACCTATACGGATTCTCCTCCACAGTGGCAGATATGTAAATACGACGTTTACCTACCATTTCTCACGCATTAGAGTTCGAACACTCGAACACCTATACGGATTCTCCTGCACAGTGGCGGATACGTAAATACGGCATTTCCTTACCATTTCTCACGCATTAGGGTTCGAACGCTCGAACACCTATACGGATTCTCCTGCACAGTGACAGATATGTAAATACGGCGTTTACCTACCATTTCTCACGCATTAGGGTTCGAACACTCGAACACCTATACGGATTCTCTTGCACAGTGGCAGATATGTAAATACGGCGTTCACCTACCATTTCTCACGCATTAGGGTTCGAACACTCGAACACCTATACGGATTCTCCTGCACGGTGGCAGATATGTAAATACGACGTTTACTTGCCATTTCTCACGCATTAGGGTTCGAACACTCGACCACCTATACGGATTCTCCTGCACAGTGGCAGATATGTAAATACGACGTTTACCTACCATTTCTCACGCATTAAGGTTCGAACACTCGAACACCTATACGGATTCTCCTCCACAGTGGCAGATATGTAAATACGACGTTTACCTACCATTTCTCACGCATTAGAGTTCGAACACTCGAACACCTATTCGGATTCTCCTGCACAGTGGCAGATACGTAAATACGGCATTTCCTTACCATTTCTCACGCATTAGGGCTCGAACGCTCGAACACCTATACGGATTCTCCTGCACAGTGGCAGATATGTAAATACGGCGTTTACCTACCATTTCTCACGCATTAGGGTTCGAACACTCGAACACCTATACGGATTCTCCTGCACAGTGGCAGATATGTAAATACGGCGTTTACTTGCCAATTCTCATGCATTAGGGTTCGAACACTCGAACACCTATACGGATTGTCCTGCACAGTGGCAGATATGTAAATACGACGTTTACCAACCATTTCTCACGCATTAAGGTTCGAACACTCGAACACCTATACGGATTCTCCTGCACAGTGGCAGATATGTAAATACGACGTTTACTTGCCATTTCTCACGCATTAGAGTTCTAACACTCGAACACCTATACGGATTCTCCTGCACAGTGGCAGATATGTAAATACGACGTTTACCTACCATTTCTCACGCATTAGGGTTCGAACACTCGAACACCTATACGGATTCTCCTGCATAGTGGCAGATATGTAAATACGACGTTTACTTGCCATTTCTCACGCATTAGGGTTCGAACACTCGAACACCTATACGGATTCTCCTGCACAGTGGCAGATATGTAAATACGGCGTTTACCTACCCAGTATCACGCATTAGTATTCGAACACTCGAACACCTATACAGATTTTCCTGCACAGTGGCAGATATGTAAATACGCCGTTTACTTACCATTTCTCACGCATTAGGGTTCGAACGCTCGAACTCCTACACGGATTCTACTGCACAGTGGCAGCTAGGTAAATACGGCGTTTACCTACCATTTCTCACGCATTAGGGTTCGAACACTCGAACACCTATACGGATTCTCCTGCACAATGGCAGCTATGTAAATACAACGTTCACTTGCCATTTTTCACGCGTTAGGGTTCGAACACTCGAACACCTATACGGATTCTCCTGCACAGTGGCAGATATGTAAATACGACGTTTACCTACCATTTCTCACGCATTAGGGTTCGAACACTCGAACACCTATACGGATTCTCCTCCACAGTGGCAGATATGTAAATACGACGTTTACCTACCATTTCTCACGCATTAGAGTTCGAACACTCGAACACCGATACGGATTCTCCTGCACAGTGGCAGATACGTAAATACGGCATTTCCTTACCATTTCTCACGCATTAGGGTTCGAACGCTCGAACACCTATACGGATTCTCCTGCACAGTGGCAGATATGTAAATACGGCGTTTACCTACCATTTCTCACGCATTAGGGTTCGAACACTCGAACACCTATACGGATTCTCCTGCACAGTGGCAGATATGTAAATACGGCGTTCACCTACCATTTCCCACGCATTAGGGTTCGAACACTCGAACACCTATACGGATTCTCCTGCACGGTGGCAGATATGTAAATACGACGTTTACTTGCCATTTGTCACGCATTAGGGTTCGAACACTCGACCACCTATACGGATTCTCCTGCACAGTGGCAGATATGTAAATACGACGTTTACCTACCATTTCTCACGCATTAGGGTTCGAACACTCGAACACCTATACGGATTCTCCTCCACAGTGGCAGATATGTAAATACGACGTTTACCTACCATTTCTCACGCATTAGAGTTCGAACACTCGAACACCTATACGGATTCTCCTGCACAGTGGCAGATACGTAAATACAGCATTTCCTTACCATTTCTCACGCATTAGGGTTCGAACGCTCGAACACCTATACGGATTCTCCTGCACAGTGGCAGATATGTAAATACGGCGTTTACCTACCATTTCTCACGCATTAGGGTTCGAACACTCGAACACCTATACGGATTCTCCTGCACAGTGGCAGATATGTAAATACGGCGTTTACTCGCCATTTCTCATGCATTAGGGTTCGAACACTCGAACACCTATACGGATTCTCCTGCACAGTGGCAGATATGTAAATACGACGTTTACCAACCATTTCTCACGCATTAGGGTTCGAACACTCGAACACCTATACGGATTCTCCTGCACAGTGGCAGATATGTAAATACAACGTTCACTTGCCATTTCTCACGCGTTAGGGTTCGAACACTCGAACACCTATACGGATTCTCCTGCACAGTGGCAGATATGTAAATACGACGTTTACCTACCATTTCTCACGCATTAGGGTTCAAACACTCGAACACCTATACGGATTCTCCTCCACATTGGCAGATATGTAAATACGACGTTTACCTACCATTTCTCACGCATTAGAGTTCGAACACTCGAACACCTATACGGATTCTCCTGCACAGTGGCGGATACGTAAATACGGCATTTCCTTACCATTTCTCACGCATTAGGGTTCGAACGATCGAACACCTATACGGATTCTCCTGCACAGTGGCAGATATGTAAATACGGCGTTTACCTACCATTTCTCACGCATTAGGGTTCGAACACTCGAACACCTATACGGATTCTCCTGCACAGTGGCAGATATGTAAATACGGCGTTCACCTACCATTTCTCACGCATTAGGGTTCGAACACTCGAACACCTATACGGATTCTCCTGCACGGTGGCAGATATGTAAATACGACGTTTACTTGCCATTTGTCACGCATTAGGGTTCGAACACTCGACCACCTATACGGATTCTCCTGCACAGTGGCAGATATGTAAATACGACGGTTACCTACCATTTCTCACGCATTAGGGTTCGAACACTCGAACACCTATACGGATTCTCCTCCACAGTGGCAGATATGTAAATACGACGTTTACCTACCATTTCTCATGCATTAGAGTTCGAACACTCGAACACCTATACGGATTCTCCTGCACAGTGGCAGATACGTAAATACGGCATTTCCTTACCATTTCTCACGCATTAGGGTTCGAACGCTCGAACACCTATACGGATTCTCCTGCACAGTGGCAGATATGTAAATACGGCGTTTACCTACCATTTCTCACGCATTAGGGTTCGAACACTCGAACACCTATACGGATTCTCCTGCACAGTGGCAGATATGTAAATACGGCGTTTACTCGCCATTTCTCATGCATTAGGGTTCGAACACTCGAACACCTATACGGATTCTCCTGCACAGTGGCAGATATGTAAATACGACGTTTACCAACCATTTCTCACGCATTAGGGTTCGAACACCTCGAACACCTATACGGATTCTCCTGCACAGTGGCAGATATGTAAATACAACGTTCACTTGCCATTTCTCACGCGTTAGGGTTCGAACACTCGAACACCTATACGGATTCTCCTGCACAGTGGCAGATATGTAAATACGACGTTTACCTACCATTTCTCACGCATTAGGGTTCAAACACTCGAACACCTATACGGATTCTCCTCCACATTGGCAGATATGTAAATACGACGTTTACCTACCATTTCTCACGCATTAGGGTTCGAACACTCGAACACCTATACGGATTCTCCTGCACGGTGGCAGATATGTAAATACGACGTTTACTTGCCATTTGTCACGCATTAGGGTTCGAACACTCGACCACCTATACGGATTCTCCTGCACAGTGGCAGATATGTAAATACGACGTTTACCTACCATTTCTCACGCATTAGGGTTCGAACACTCGAACACCTATACGGATTCTCCTCCACAGTGGCAGAGATGTAAATACGACGTTTACCTACCATTTCTCACGCATTAGAGTTCGAACACTCGAACACCTATACGGATTCTCCTGCACAGTGGCAGATACGTAAATACGGCATTTCCTTACCATTTCTCACGCATTAGGGTTCGAACGCTCGAACACCTATACGGATTCTCCTGCACAGTGGCAGATATGTAAATACGGCGTTTACCTACCATTTCTCACGCATTAGGGTTCGAACACTCGAACACCTATACGGATTCTCCTGCACAGTGGCAGATATGTAAATACGGCGTTTACCTACCATTTCTCACGCATTAGGGGTTCGAACACTCGAACACCTATACGGATTCTCCTGCACGGTGGCAGATATGTAAATACGACGTTTACCTACCATTTCTCACGCATTAGGGTTCGAACACTCGAACACCTATACGGATTCTCCTCCACAGTGGCAGATATGTAAATACGACGTTTACCTACCATTTCTCACGCATTAGAGTTCGAACACTCGAACACCTATACGGATTCTCCTGCACAGTGGCAGATACGTAAATACGACATTTCCTTACCATTTCTCACGCATTAGGGTTCGAACGCTCGAACACCTATACAGATTCTCCTGCACAGTGGCAGATATGTAAATACGGCGTTTACCTACCATTTCTCACGCATTAGGGTTCGAACACTCGAACACCTATACGGATTCTCCTGCACAGTAGCAGATATGTAAATACGGCGTTTACTTGCCATTTCTCATGCATTAGGGTTCGAACACTCAAACACCTATACGGATTCTCCTGCACAGTGGCAGATTTGTAAATACGGCGTTTACCTACCCAGTCTCACGCATTAGTGTTCGAACACTCGAACACCTATACGGATTTTCCTGCACAGTGGCAGATATGTAAATACGGCGTTTACTTACCATTTCTCACGCATTAGGTTCGAACGCTCGAACTCCTACACGGATTCTACTGCACAGTGGCAGCTAGGTAAATACGGCGTTTACCTACCATTTCTCACGCATTAGGGTTCGAACACTCGAACACCTATACGGATTCTCCTGCACAGCGGCAGATATGTAAATACAACGTTCACTTGCCATTTCTCACGCGTTAGGGTTCGAACACTCGAACACCTATACGGATTCTCCTGCACAGTGGCAGATATGTAAATACGACGTTTACCTACCATTTCTCACGCATTAGGGTTCGAACACTCGAACACCTATACGGATTCTCCTCCACAGTGGCAGATATGTAAATACGACGTTTACCTACCATTTCTCATGCATTAGAGTTCGAACACTCGAACACCTATACGGATTCTCCTGCACAGTGGCAGATACGTAAATACGGCATTTCCTTACCATTTCTCACGCATTAGGGTTCGAACGCTCGAACACCTATACGGATTCTCCTGCACAGTGGCAGATATGTAAATACGGCGTTTACCTACCATTTCTCACGCATTAGGGTTCGAACACTCGAACACCTATACGGATTCTCCTGCACAGTGGCAGATATGTAAATACGGCGTTTACTCGCCATTTCTCATGCATTAGGGTTCGAACACTCGAACACCTATACGGATTCTCCTGCACAGTGGCAGATATGTAAATACGACGTTTACCAACCATTTCTCACGCATTAGGGTTCGAACACTCGAACACCTATACGGATTCTCCTGCACAGTGGCAGATATGTAAATACAACGTTCACTTGCCATTTCTCACGCGTTAGGGTTCGAACACTCGAACACCTATACGGATTCTCCTGCACAGTGGCAGATATGTAAATACGACGTTTACCTACCATTTCTCACGCATTAGGGTTCAAACACTCGAACACCTATACGGATTCTCCTCCACATTGGCAGATATGTAAATACGACGTTTACCTACCATTTCTCACGCATTAGGGTTCGAACACTCGAACACCTATACGGATTCTCCTGCACGGTGGCAGATATGTAAATACGACGTTTACTTGCCATTTGTCACGCATTAGGGTTCGAACACTCGACCACCTATACGGATTCTCCTGCACAGTGGCAGATATGTAAATACGACGTTTACCTACCATTTCTACACGCATTAGGGTTCGAACACTCGAACACCTATACGGATTCTCCTCCACAGTGGCAGAGATGTAAATACGACGTTTACCTACCATTTCTCACGCATTAGAGTTCGAACACTCGAACACCTATACGGATTCTCCTGCACAGTGGCAGATACGTAAATACGGCATTTCCTTACCATTTCTCACGCATTAGGGTTCGAACGCTCGAACACCTATACGGATTCTCCTGCACAGTGGCAGATATGTAAATACGGCGTTTACCTACCATTTCTCACGCATTAGGGTTCGAACACTCGAACACCTATACGGATTCTCCTGCACAGTGGCAGATATGTAAATACGGCGTTTACCTACCATTTCTCACGCATTAGGGTTCGAACACTCGAACACCTATACGGATTCTCTCTGCACGGTGGCAGATATGTAAATACGACGTTTACCTACCATTTCTCACGCATTAGGGTTCGAACACTCGAACACCTATACGGATTCTCCTCCACAGTGGCAGATATGTAAATACGACGTTTACCTACCATTTCTCACGCATTAGAGTTCGAACACTCGAACACCTATACGGATTCTCTGCACAGTGGCAGATACGTAAATACGACATTTCCTTACCATTTCTCACGCATTAGGGTTCGAACGCTCGAACACCTATACAGATTCTCCTGCACAGTGGCAGATATGTAAATACGGCGTTTACCTACCATTTCTCACGCATTAGGGTTCGAACACTCGAACACCTATACGGATTCTCCTGCACAGTAGCAGATATGTAAATACGGCGTTTACTTGCCATTTCTCATGCATTAGGGTTCGAACACTCAAACACCTATACGGATTCTCCTGCACAGTGGCAGATTTGTAAATACGGCGTTTACCTACCCAGTCTCACGCATTAGTGTTCGAACACCTCGAACACCTATAACGGATTTTCCTGCACAGTGGCAGATATGTAAATACGGCGTTTACTTACCATTTCTCACGCATTAGGGTTCGAACGCTCGAACTCCTACACGGATTCTACTGCACAGTGGCAGCTAGGTAAATACGGCGTTTACCTACCATTTCTCACGCATTAGGGTTCGAACACTCGAACACCTATACGGATTCTCCTGCACAGCGGCAGATATGTAAATACAACGTTCACTTGCCATTTCTCACGCGTTAGGGTTCGAACACTCGAACACCTATACGGATTCTCCTGCACAGTGGCAGATATGTAAATACGACGTTTACCTACCATTTCTCACGCATTAGGGTTCGAACACTCGAACACCTATACGGATTCTCCTCCACAGTGGCAGATATGTAAATACGACGTTTACCTACCATTTCTCACGCATTAGAGTTCGAACACTCGAACACCTATACGGATTCTCCTGCACAGTGGCAGATACGTAAATACGGCATTTCCTTACCATTTCTCACGCATTAGGGTTCGAACGCTCGAACACCTATACGAATTCTCCTGCACAGTGGCAGATATGTAAATACGGCGTTTACCCTACCATTTCTCACGCATTAGGGTTCGAACACTCGAACACCTATACGGATTCTCCTGCACAGTGGCAGATATGTAAATACGGCGTTTACCTACCATTTCTCACGCATTAGGGTTCGAACACTCGAACACCTATACGGATTCTCCTGCACGGTGGCAGATATGTAAATACGACGTTTACTTGCCATTCTCACGCATTAGGGTTCGAACACTCGACCACCTATACGGATTCTCTTGCACAGTGGCAGATATGTAAATACGACGTTTACCTACCATTTCTCACGCATTAGGGTTCGAACACTCGAACACCTATACGGATTCTCCTCCACAGTGGCAGATATGTAAATACGACGTTTACCTACCATTTCTCACGCATTAGAGTTCGAACACTCGAACACCTATACGGATTCTCCTGCACAGTGGCAGATACGTAAATACGACATTTCCTTACCATTTCTCACGCATTAGGGTTCGAACGCTCGAACACCTATACGGATTCTCCTGCACAGTGGCAGATATGTAAATACGGCGTTTACCTACCATTTCTCACGCATTAGGGTTCGAACACTCGAACACCGATACGGATTCTCCTGCACAGTGGCAGATATGTAAATACGGCGTTTACCTACCATTTCTCACGCATTAGGGTTCGAACACTCGAACACCTATACGGATTCTCCTGCACGGTGGCAGATATGTAAATACGACGTTTACTTGCCATTTCTCACGCATTAGGGTTCGAACACTCGACCACCTATACGGATTCTCTTGCACAGTGGCAGATATGTAAATACGACGTTTACCTACCATTTCTCACGCATTAGGGTTCGAACACTCGAACACCTATACGGATTCTCCCTCCACAGTGGCAGATATGTAAATACGACGTTTGCCTACCATTTCTCACGCATTAGAGTTCGAACACTCGAACACCTATATGGATTCTCCTGCACAGTGGCAGATACGTAAATACGGCATTTCCTTACCATTTCTCACGCATTAGGGTTCGAACGCTCGAACACCTATACGGATTCTCCTGCGCAGTGGCAGATATGTAAATACGGCGTTTACCTACCATTTCTCATGCATTAGGGTTCGAACACTCGAACACCTATACGGATTCTCCTGCACAGTGGCAGATATGTAAATACGGCGTTTACCTTGCCATTTCTCAGGCATTAGGGTTCGAACACTCGAACACCTATTCGGATTCTCCTGCACAGTGGCAGATATTTAAATACGACGTTTACCAACCATTTCTCACGCATTAGGTTTCGAACACTCGAACACCTATACGTATTCTCCTGCACAGTGGCAGATATGTAAATACGGCGTTTACTTGCCATTTCTCACGCATTAGAGTTCTAACACTCGAACACCTATACGGATTCTCCTGCACAGTGGCAGATATGTAAATACGACGTTTACCTACCATTTCTCGCGCATTAGGGTTCGAACACTCGAACACCTATACGGATTCTCCTGCACAGTGGCAGATATGTAAATACGACGTTTATTTGCCATTTCTCACGCATTAGGGTTCGAACACTCGAACACCTATACGGATTCTCCTGCACAGTGGCAGATATGTAAATACGGCGTTTACCTACCCAGTCTCACGCATTAGTGTTCGAACACTCGAACACCTATACAGATTTTCCTGCACAGTGGCAGATATGTAAATACGGCGTTTACTTACCATTTCTCACGCATTAGGGTTCGAACGCTCCGAACTCCTACACGGATTCTACTGCATAGTGGCAGCTAGGGAAATACGGTGTTTACCTACCATTTCTCACGCATTAGGGTTCGAACACTCGAACACCTATACGGATTCTCCTGCACAGTAGCAGATATGTAAATACGGCGTTTACTTGCCATTTCTCATGCATTAGGGTTCGAACACTCGAACACCTATACGGATTCTCCTGCACAGTGGCAGATTTGTAAATACGGCGTTTACCTACCCAGTCTCACGCATTAGTGTTCGAACACTCGAACACCTATACGGATTTTCCTGCACAGTGGCAGATATGTAAATACGGCGTTTACTTACCATTTCTCACGCATTAGGGTTCGAACGCTCGAACTCCTACACGGATTCTACTGCACAGTGGCAGCTAGGTAAATACGGCGTTTACCTACCATTTCTCACGCATTAGGGTTCGAACACTCGAACACCTATACGGATTCTCCTGCACAGCGGCAGATATGTAAATACAACGTTCACTTGCCATTTCTCACGCGTTAGGGTTCGAACACTCGAACACCTATACGGATTCTCCTGCACAGTGGCAGATATGTAAATACGACGTTTACCAACCATTTCTCACGCATTAGGGTTCGAACACTCGAACACCTATACGGATTCTCCTCCACAGTGGCAGATATGTAAATACGACGTTTACCTACCATTTCTCACGCATTAGAGTTCGAACACTCGAACACCTATACGGATTCTCCTGCACAGTGGCAGATATGTAAATACGGCATTTCCTTACCATTTCTCACGCATTAGGGTTCGAACGCTCGAACACCTATACGAATTCTCCTGCACAGTGGCAGATATGTAAATACGGCGTTTACCTACCATTTCTCACGCATTAGGGTTCGAACACTCGAACACCGATACGGATTCTCCTGCACAGTGGCAGATATGTAAATACGGCGTTTACCTACCATTTCTCACGCATTAGGGTTCGAACACTCGAACACCTATACGGATTCTCCTGCACGGTGGCAGATATGTAAATACGACGTTTACTTGCCATTTCTCACGCATTAGGGTTCGAACACTCGACCACCTATACGGATTCTCTTGCACAGTGGCAGATATGTAAATACGACGTTTACCTACCATTTCTCACGCATTAGGGTTCGAACACTCGAACACCTATACGGATTCTCCTCCACAGTGGCAGATATGTAAATACGACGTTTACCTACCATTTCTCACGCATTAGAGTTCGAACACTCGAACACCTATACGGATTCTCCTGCACAGTGGCAGATACGTAAATACGGCATTTCCTTACCATTTCTCACGCATTAGGGTTCGAACGCTCGAACACCTATACGGATTCTCCTGCACAGTGGCAGATATGTAAATACGGCGTTTACCTACCATTTCTCATGCATTAGGGTTCGAACACTCGAACACCTATACGGATTCTCCTGCACAGTGGCAGATATGTAAATACGGCGTTTACTTGCCATTTCTCAGGCATTAGGGTTCGAACACTCGAACACCTATTCGGATTCTCCTGCACAGTGGCAGATATGTAAATACGACGTTTACCAACCATTTCTCACGCATTAGGTTTCGAACACTCGAACACCTATACGTATTCTCCTGCACAGTGGCAGATATGTAAATACGGCGTTTACTTGCCATTTCTCACGCATTAGAGTTCTAACACTCGAACACCTATACGGATTCTCCTGCACAGTGGCAGATATGTAAATAACGACGTTTACCTACCATTTCTCACGCATTAGGGTTCGAACACTCGAACACCTATACGGATTCTCCTGCACAGTGGCAGATATGTAAATACGACGTTTATTTGCCATTTCTCACGCATTAGGGTTCGAACACTCGAACACCTATACGGATTCTCCTGCACAGTGGCAGATATGTAAATACGGCGTTTACCTACCCAGTCTCACGCATTAGTGTTCGAACACTCGAACACCTATACAGATTTTCCTGCACAGTGGCAGATATGTAAATACGGCGTTTACTTACCATTTCTCACGCATTAGGGTTCGAACGCTCGAACTCCTACACGGATTCTACTGCACAGTGGCAGCTAGGTAAATACGGTGTTTACCTACCATTTCTCACGCATTAGGGTTCGAACACTCGAACACCTATACGGATTCTCCTGCACAGTGGCAGATATGTAAATACAACGTTCACTTGCCATTTCTCACGCGTTAGGGTTCGAACACTCGAACACCTATACGGATTCTCCTGCACAGTGGCAGATATGTAAATACGACGTTTACCTACCATTTCTCACGCATTAGGGTTCGAACACTCGAACACCTATACGGATTCTCCTCCACAGTGGCAGATATGTAAATACGACGTTTACCTACCATTTCTCACGCATTAGAGTTCGAACACACGAACACCTATACGGATTCTCCTGCACAGTGGCAGATACGTAAATACGGCATTTCCTTACCATTTCTCACGCATTAGGGTTCGAACGCTCGAACACCTATACGAATTCTCCTGCACAGTGGCAGATATGTAAATACGGCGTTTACCTACCATTTCTCACGCATTAGGGTTCGAACACTCGAACACCTATACGGATTCTCCTGCACAGTGGCAGATATGTAAATACGGCGTTTACTTGCCATTTCTCAGGCATTAGGGTTCGAACACTCGAACACCTATACGGATTCTCCTGCACAGTGGCAGATATGTAAATACGACGTTTACCAACCATTTCTCACGCATTAGGGTTCGAACACTCGAACACCTATACGGATTCTCCTGCACAGTGGCAGATATGTAAATACGACGTTTACTTGCCATTTCTCACGCATTAGAGTTCTAACACTCGAACACCTATACGGATTCTCCTGCACAGTGGCAGATATGTAAATACGACGTTTACCTACCATTTCTCACGCATTAGGGTTCGAACACTCGAACACCTATACGGATTCTCCTGCACAGTGGCAGATATGTAAATACGACGTTTATTTGCCTTTTCTCACGCATTAGGGTTCGAACACTCGACCACCTATACGGATTCTCCTGCATAGTGGCAGATATGTAAATACGGCGTTTACCTACCCAGTCTCACGCATTAGTGTTCGAACACTCGAACACCTATACAGATTTTCCTGCACAGTGGCAGATATGTAAATACGGCGTTTACTTACCATTTCTCACGCATTAGGGTTCGAACGCTCGAACTCCTACACGGATTCTACTGCACAGTGGCAGCTAGGTAAATACGGCGTTTACCTACCATTTCTCACGCATTAGGGTTCGAACACTCGAACACCTATACGGATTCTCCTGCACAGTGGCAGATATGTAAATACAACGTTCACTTGCCATTTCTCACGCGTTAGGGTTCGAACACTCGAACACCTATACGGATTCTCCTGCACAGTGGCAGATATATAAATACGACGTTTACCTACCATTTCTCACGCATTAGGGTTCGAACACTCGAACACCTATACGGATTCTCCTCCACAGTGGCAGATATGTAAATACGACGTTTACCTACCATTTCTCACGCATTAGAGTTCGAACACTCGAACACCTATACGGATTCTCCTGCACAGTGGCAGATACGTAAATACGGCATTTCCTTACCATTTCTCACGCATTAGGGTTCGAACGCTCGAACACCTATACGAATTCTCCTGCACAGTGGCAGATATGTAAATACGGCGTTTACCTACCATTTCTCACGCATTAGGGTTCGAACACTCGAACACCTATACGGATTCTCCTGCACAGTGGCAGATATGTAAATACGGCGTTTACCTACCATTTCTCACGCATTAGGGTTCGAACACTCGAACACCTATACGGATTCTCCTGCACGGTGGCAGATATGTAAATACGACGTTTACATGCCATTTCTGACGCATTAGGGTTCGAACACTCGACCACCTATACGAATTCTCCTGCACAGTGGCAGATATGTAAATACGACGTTCACCTACCATTTCTCACGCATTAGGGTTCGAACACTCGAACACCTATACGGATTCTCCTGCACAGTGGCAGACATGTAAATACAACGTTCACTTGCCATTTCTCACGCGTTAGGGTTCGAACACTCGAACACCTATACGGATTCTCCTGCACAGTGGCAGATATGTAAATACGGCGTTTACTTGCCATTTCTCAGGCATTAGGGTTCGAACACTCGAACACCTATACGGATTCTCCTGCACAGTGGCAGATATGTAAATACGACGTTTACCAACCATTTCTCACGCATTAGGGTTCGAACACTCGAACACCTATACGGATTCTCCTGCACAGTGGCAGATATGTAAATACGACGTTTACTTGCCATTTCTCACGCATTAGGGTTCTAACACTCGAACACCTATACGGATTCTCCTGCACAGTGGCAGATATGTAAATACGACGTTTACCTACCATTTCTCACGCATTAGGGTTCGAACACTCGAACACCTATACGGATTCTCCTGCACAGTGGCAGATATGTAAATACGACGTTTACTTGCCATTTCTCACGCATTAGAGTTCTAACACTCGAACACCTATACGGATTCTCCTGCACAGTGGCAGATATGTAAATACGACGTTTACCTACCATTTCTCACGCATTAGGGTTCGAACACTCGAACAACTATACGGATTCTCCTGCACAGTGGCAAATATGTAAATACGACGTTTATTTGCCATTTCTCACGCATTAGGGTTCGAACACTCGAACACCTATACGGATTCTCCTGCACCGTGGCAGATATGTAAATACGGCGTTTACCTACCCAGTCTCACGCATTAGTGTTCGAACACTCGAACACCTATACAGATTTTCCTGCACAGTGGCAGATATGTAAATACGGCGTTTACTTACCATTTCTCACGCATTAGGGTTCGAACGCTCGAACTCCTACACGGATTCTACTGCACAGTGGCAGCTAGGTAAATACGGCGTTTACCTACCATTTCTCACGCATTAGGGTTCGAACACTCGAACACCTATACGGATTCTCCTGCACAGTGGCAGATATGTAAATACAACGTTCACTTGCCATTTCTCACGCGTTAGGGTTCGAACACTCGAACACCTATACGGATTCTCCTGCACAGTGGCAGATATGTAAATACGACGTTTACCTACCATTTCTCACGCATTAGGGTTCGAACACTCGAACACCTATACGGATTCTCCTCCACAGTGGCAGATATGTAAATACGACGTTTACCTACCATTTCTCACGCATTAGAGTTCGAACACTCGAACACCTATACGGATTCTCCTGCACAGTGGCAGATACGTAAATACGGCATTTCCTTACCATTTCTCACGCATTAGGGTTCGAACGCTCGAACACCTATACGAATTCTCCTGCACAGTGGCAGATATGTAAATACGGCGTTTACCTACCATTTCTCACGCATTAGGGTTCGAACACTCGAACACCTATACGGATTCTCCTGCACAGTGGCAGATATGTAAATACGGCGTTTACCTACCATTTCTCACGCATTAGGGTTCGAACACTCGAACACCTATACGGATTCTCCTGCACGGTGGCAGATATGTAAATACGACGTTTACATGCCATTTCTCACGCATTAGGGTTCGAACACTCGACCACCTATACGGATTCTCCTGCACAGTGGCAGATATGTAAATACGACGTTCACCTACCATTTCTCACGCATTAGGGTTCGAACACTCGAACACCTATACGGATTCTCCTGCACAGTGGCAGATATGTAAATACAACGTTCACTTGCCATTTCTCACGCGTTAGGGTTCGAACACTCGAACACCTATACGGATTCTCCGGCACAGTGGCAGATATGTAAATACGGCGTTTACTTGCCATTTCTCAGGCATTAGGGTTCGAACACTCGAACACCTATACGGATTCTCCTGCACAGTGGCAGATATGTAAATACGACGTTTACCAACCATTTCTCACGCATTAGGGTTCGAACACTCGAACACCTATACGGATTCTCCTGCACAGTGGCAGATATGTAAATACGACGTTTACTTGCCATTTCTCACGCATTAGAGTTCTAACACTCGAACACCTATACGGATTCTCCTGCACAGTGGCAGATATGTAAATACGACGTTTACCTACCATTTCTCACGCATTAGGGTTCGAACACTCGAACACCTATACGGATTCTCCTGCACAGTGGCAGATATGTAAATACGACGTTTACTTGCCATTTCTCACGCATTAGAGTTCTAACACTCGAACACCTATACGGATTCTCCTGCACAGTGGCAGATATGTAAATACGACGTTTACCTACCATTTCTCACGCATTAGGGTTCGAACACTCGAACAACTATACGGATTCTCCTGCACAGTGGCAGATATGTAAATACGACGTTTATTTGCCATTTCTCACGCATTAGGGTTCGAACACTCGAACACCTATACGGATTCTCCTGCACAGTGGCAGATATGTAAATACGGCGTTTACCTACCCAGTCTCACGCATTAGTGTTCGAACACTCGAACACCTATACAGATTTTCCTGCACAGTGGCAGATATGTAAATACGGCGTTTACTTACCATTTCTCACGCATTAGGGTTCGAACGCTCGAACTCCTACACGGATTCTACTGCACAGTGGCAGCTAGGTAAATACGGCGTTTACCTACCATTTCTCACGCATTAGGGTTCGAACACTCGAACACCTATACGGATTCTCCTGCACAGTGGCAGATATGTAAATACAACGTTCACTTGCCATTTCTCACGCGTTAGGGTTCGAACACTCGAACACCTATACGGATTCTCCTGCACAGTGGCAGATATGTAAATACGACGTTTACCTACCATTTCTCACGCATTAGGGTTCGAACACTCGAACACCTATACGGATTCTCCTCCACAGTGGCAGATATGTAAATACGACGTTTACCTACCATTTCTCACGCATTAGAGTTCGAACACTCGAACACCTATACGGATTCTCCTGCACAGTGGCAGATACGTAAATACGGCATTTCCTTACCATTTCTCACGCATTAGGGTTCGAACGCTCGAACACCTATACGAATTCTCCTGCACAGTGGCAGATATGTAAATACGGCGTTTACCTACCATTTCTCACGCATTAGGGTTCGAACACTCGAACACCTATACGGATTCTCCTGCACAGTGGCAGATATGTAAATACGGCGTTTACCTACCATTTCTCACGCATTAGGGTTCGAACACTCGAACACCTATACGGATTCTCCTGCACGGTGGCAGATATGTAAATACGACGTTTACATGCCATTTCTCACGCATTAGGGTTCGAACACTCGACCACCTATACGGATTCTCCTGCACAGTGGCAGATATGTAAATACGTAGTTTACCTACCATTTCTCACGCATTAGGGTTCGAACACTCGAACACCTATACGGATTCTCCTGCACAGTGGCAGATACGTAAATACGGCATTTCCTTACCATTTCTCACGCATTAGGGTTCGAACGCTCGAACACCTATACGAATTCTCCTGCACAGTGGCAGATATGTAAATACGGCGTTTACCTACCATTTCTCACGCATTAGGGTTCGAACACTCGAACACCTATACGGATTCTCCTGCACAGTGGCAGATATGTAAATACGGCGTTTACCTACCATTTCTCACGCATTAGGGTTCGAACACTCGAACACCTATACGGATTCTCCTGCACGGTGGCAGATATGTAAATACGACGTTTACATGCCATTTCTCACGCATTAGGGTTCGAACACTCGACCACCTATACGGATTCTCCTGCACAGTGGCAGATATGTAAATACGACGTTTACCTACCATTTCTCACGCATTAGGGTTCGAACACTCGAACACCTATACGGATTCTCCTCCACAGTGGCAGATATGTAAATACGACGTTTACCTACCATTTCTCACGCATTAGGGTTCGAACACTCGAACACCTATACGGATTCTCCTCCACAGTGACAGATATGTAAATACGACGTTTACCTACCATTTCTCACGCATTAGAGTTCGAACACTCGAACACCTATACGGATTCTCCTGCACAGTGGCAGATACGTAAATACGGCATTTCCTTACCATTTCTCACGCATTAGGGTTCGAACGCTCGAACACCTATACGAATTCTCCTGCACAGTGGCAGATATGTAAATACGGCGTTTACCTACCATTTCTCATGCATTAGGGTTCGAACACTCGAACACCTATACGGATTCTCCTGCACAGTGGCAGATATGTAAATACGGCGTTTACCTACCATTTCTCACGCATTAGGGTTCGAACACTCGAACACCTATACGGATTCTCCTGCACGGTGGCAGATACGTAAATACGACGTTTACATGCCATTACTCACGCATTAGGGTTCGAACACTCGACCACCTATACGGATTCTCCTGCACAGTGGCAGATATGTAAATACGACGTTCACCTACCATTTCTCACGCATTAGGGTTCGAACACTCGAACACCTATACGGATTCTCCTGCACAGTGGCAGATATGTAAATACAACGTTCACTTGCCATTTCTCACGCGTTAGGGTTCGAACACTCGAACACCTATACGGATTCTCCGGCACAGTGGCAGATATGTAAATACGGCGTTTACTTGCCATTTCTCAGGCATTAGGGTTCGAACACTCGAACACCTATACGGATTCTCCTGCACAGTGGCAGATATGTAAATACGACGTTTACCAACCATTTCTCACGCATTAGGGTTCGAACACTCGAACACCTATACGGATTCTCCTGCACAGTGGCAGATATGTAAATACGACGTTTACTTGCCATTTCTCACGCATTAGAGTTCTAACACTCGAACACCTATACGGATTCTCCTGCACAGTGGCAGATATGTAAATACGACGTTTACCTACCATTTCTCATGCATTAGGGTTCGAACACTCGAACACCTATACGGATTCTCCTGCACAGTGGCAGATATGTAAATACGACGTTTACTTGCCATTTCTCACGCATTAGAGTTCTAACACTCGAACACCTATACGGATTCTCCTGCACAGTGGCAGATATGTAAATACGACGTTTACCTACCATTTCTCACGCATTAGGGTTCGAACACTCGAACACCTATACGGATTCTCCTGCACAGTGGCAGATATGTAAATACGACGTTTATTTGCCATTTCTCACGCATTAGGGTTCGAACACTCGAACACCTATACGGATTCTCCTGCACAGTGGCAGATATGTAAATACGGCGTTTACCTACCCAGTCTCACGCATTAGTGTTCGAACACTCGAACACCTATACAGATTTTCCTGCACAGTGGCAGATATGTAAATACGGCGTTTACTTACCATTTCTCACGCATTAGGGTTCGAACGCTCGAACTCCTACACGGATTCTACTGCACAGTGGCAGCTAGGTAAATACGGCGTTTACCTACCATTTCTCACGCATTAGGGTTCGAACACTCGAACACCTATACGGATTCTCCTGCACAGTGGCAGATATGTAAATACAACGTTCACTTGCCATTTCTCACGCGTTAGGGTTCGAACACTCGAACACCTATACGGATTCTCCTGCACAGTGGCAGATATGTAAATACGACGTTTACCT
This sequence comes from Camellia granthamiana, assembly GCA_036172215.1. Classification (NCBI taxonomy): domain Eukaryota; kingdom Viridiplantae; phylum Streptophyta; class Magnoliopsida; order Ericales; family Theaceae; genus Camellia; species Camellia granthamiana. The sequence goes on from JAXFYN010000072.1 coordinate 344,651, forward strand.
ACCATTTCTCACGCATTAGGGTTCGAACACTAGAACACCTATACGGATTCTCCTCCACAGTGGCAGATATGTAAATACGACGTTTACCTACCATTTCTCACGCATTAGAGTTCGAACACTCGAACACCTATACGGATTCTCCTGCACAGTGGCAGATACGTAAATACGGCATTTCCTTACCATTTCTCACGCATTAGGGTTCGAACGCTCGAACACCTATACGAATTCTCCTGCACAGTGGCAGATATGTAAATACGGCGTTTACCTACCATTTCTCACGCATTAGGGTTCGAACACTCGAACACCTATACGGATTCTCCTGCACAGTGGCAGATATGTAAATACGGCGTTTACCTACCATTTCTCACGCATTAGGGTTCGAACACTCGAACACCTATACGGATTCTCCTGCACGGTGGCAGATATGTAAATACGACGTTTACATGCCATTTCTCACGCATTAGGGTTCGAACACTCGACCACCTATACGGATTCTCCTGCACAGTGGCAGATATGTAAATACGTAGTTTACCTACCATTTCTCACGCATTAGGGTTCGAACACTCGAACACCTATACGGATTCTCCTGCACAGTGGCAGATACGTAAATACGGCATTTCCTTACCATTTCTCACGCATTAGGGTTCGAACGCTCGAACACCTATACGAATTCTCCTGCACAGTGGCAGATATGTAAATACGGCGTTTACCTACCATTTCTCACGCATTAGGGTTCGAACACTCGAACACCTATACGGATTCTCCTGCACAGTGGCAGATATGTAAATACGGCGTTTACCTACCATTTCTCACGCATTAGGGTTCGAACACTCGAACACCTATACGGATTCTCCTGCACGGTGGCAGATATGTAAATACGACGTTTACATGCCATTTCTCACGCATTAGGGTTCGAACACTCGACCACCTATACGGATTCTCCTGCACAGTGGCAGATATGTAAATACGACGTTTACCTACCATTTCTCACGCATTAGGGTTCGAACACTCGAACACCTATACGGATTCTCCTCCCCAGTGGCAGATATGTAAATACGACGTTTACCTACCATTTCTCACGCATTAGGGTTCGAACACTCGAACACCTATACGGATTCTCCTCCACAGTGGCAGATATGTAAATACGACGTTTACCTACCATTTCTCACGCATTAGAGTTCGAACACTCGAACACCTATACGGATTCT
>JAXFYN010000072.1:346058-446761 GCA_036172215.1 Camellia granthamiana
CGGTTCCTTTCCTTCTTTGCTAACACGGGCAAACGATATTGTATGTACGGTTTATTTAGAATCAGGCTATGCCGAATTACGATCGATTCGGGAGCCGGCTGGTTTACTTAAGCCGAATATATTGATGACTCTGCCTTTGCCCCAGGCGTGGGTATTCGAAGAGATGGTAAAACCGTGCCCTTGCCGTCAACTCAGCCGGCGTCGGGCGATTCAGGATCTTCAATTAATGAGATTGCCTCGATCGCAGCTGCCTCTGTGAAGGATAAATGAACAAGGGTGCGTCCTTTAGGAGCTTGGTATACAACTGACTCGAGCTCCTGGAGGAAAACTGGTTGCGTAAATGTCGAACCGACTCTTCTTTAATAGTAAAGGGGAAGCGAAGACCCTAGCTGAGCTGGGCAGAGATATGAACCGAGGTGGTGAACCCTCGCGCACACAGGAAGTAGGGAGTGCCAGGGGTCGGGAGAGGCGCCAGTCTCCCCGACGTCGCAGTAGATCGCCCCAGGCGAGGCAAGCAGTCGCAGGGTAAATCCCCACAACCCGAGTTGAGAGGAGGTCTGACGCGAATCCATGCCATTAAGCTTTGCGGTATTCGTAAAGAATAGACCCATGACGGAGGCGGATTCGATCGTTCGAGACCCAGACGTAGCGGTCGACTTTTGCCCGACAAATATTCCCTCCTGAGGTTCAGCAGTCAATGCTTGGTCGTCAGGACTACGAGGTGTTTCGCGAGGGCATTCACGGTGCGGTAAAGGGGCTTTATACTGCTTACGAAGTCGGCATGCGACTGCGCATTGCCGTCAAGAGATGGAGAAGAAGGAAGAACGTATTCGAAGTTTGGAGGCCCGCGTGGAGGCGGCCGAGCGGGAACTAAGGAAGACCAAGGCGGCTCAGGCATAACCCACCGCTCACGCGAACCCAATTGTGGAGGAGAGGGTTACTAGTCGGCTTATCAGCTCCGCACTCGCCGATCGAGAGACGGCAAGTATGTTCGCGATAGAGAGCGTGAAAGGGAGGGCCTATGAGAAAGGCTTCCATGAGGGCCGAAAAGTGGGGATCGAGAAAACCAGGGAGAAATTGGCCGAATAAGTGTGCCGATGTGAAAATCGTGGGTTTCGGCATGGTTGGATCAGGGCGTCTCAAGCCTCAGAAACTCTTCGGGCGTCGGGAATTAATTTGGTATCACCACGTTACAGGAATAAGGATTTTCCGTTTTCCTGCTTTTGATGTTGAGAAGAGTGAGGATGAGGGCGACGCCGTATGAGTTTAGTAGTTGTAAATTGGAACGCAGGGCGCCTATGAAACTATGTAACTTATTGTTTTATTGAATAAAGAACGTTTCATTATTACTGTTTCATTGTTATTCATGTTCGGCTTATTTGTATTTCGTGTTGCTTGTCTAAACATTGTCCGACCCAGGTGGCTGTCGAGTGTCTGGCGATACGCGGGCTCATCGGCAGGGTCTGCACGGGCCGGATCGAAACATTCGCGACGGCCGTTGTGGTTTCGTCAGCCATTTAACTTTGATTTGGGTCGGCGCATTGTCGCTTGGCCATTTGGATTGCTGTGCTGCTGGTCGTGGCGAATGTCAATCGACGTTTATTTTATCCAGCCAATGCGTTTTTTGGCGCTAATAAAATTCTCTTGGGATTGGGACCTCAAAATCGCGGTCGTCGCTAAGAATAAAAGGAGCAGGCGCTTCGCACCTGTAATCCCACTCGACTCATCATTCCTTGCATGGGATGGTGATTTTGGTTTCAGAGGCTCAGACTTTGGTCAAATTTGGTGTTGAGATGATTTTCAGCGAAAAATCTAGGTGTGTGGGGGTTAAGTCGTCCGAAGAGCCTGAGATCTGCAAGTTCTCCAAGTCGTCGAAGCAAATCACCCCGAAAGGAAAGGCAACAACTGTTTAGTTCATTCTTCCTTGTCCTGGATCTTTGCCTTGACATTGTCAATGGTATCAGGGGAAGTTTGGCGCTATGCAAGTCGTGGCTGAGCATAACTGGTTCAAGGTTTTGCGCGCCGTCGAGGGGTTCAAGGCGGCGGTCGTCGATCCGGCGGTACTGCTTTATTGGCGCGTCTTGTTTCTTTTTTGCTTTTGATACTGTAATACTCGAATGCGGGTTGTGTTTATGTAACAACTGTTTGATCGAATAAATGGTTTTATTTATGCTTTCGATATTGTAATGCCTCGAATGCAGGTTGTGTTCATGTAACAACTGTTTGATCAAATAAAAGGCTTTATTTATGCTTTCGATATTGTAATGCTCGTTATTGTGAATTTTGCTTGTGTACTAAAGCACATTACTTCGAATGTATGATCTGTTCTAGTGTGTTAGATAAGAGCAATTACCAATATCTTTGGTTCGTGGCAACGTTTGCGCCGGGTTCGGAGACGTGATTAACACTTAGCTCTGTAGACCGATTAATATGGCCGAACGGATTAATGCAATAATCCTCTGAAGCACTAAAGTGGGCTCCGTATCTAGAGGCTAGATCCCAGGGCTCATTTGGCCTCAAGGAGATGAATCGGCTCGAATCCGGAGACTTAACCGGCTTTAAGGCGTCTTGCGCTAAAGGGGGCTCCGAATCCGGAGACTAAATTTGGCCAATCGTGACATCCACGAAGGGCGCTCCGAATCCGGAGACTTAATCGGCCCTAAGGCGTCATGCGCCAAAGGGGGCTCCGAATCCGGAGACTTAATTTGGCCAATCGTGACATCCACGAAGGGCGCTCCGAATCCGGAGACTTAATCAGCCCTAAGGCGTCATGCGCCAAAGGGGGCTCCGAATCCGGAGACTTAATCGGCCCTAAGGCGTCATGCGCCAAAGGGGGCTCCGAATCCGAAGACTTAATCGGCCCTAAGGCGTCATGCGCCAAAGGGGGCTCCGAATCCGGAGACTTAATTTGGCCAATCGTGACATCCACGAAGGGCGCTCCGAATCCGGAGACTTAATCGGCCCTAAGGCGTCATGCGCCAAAGGGGGGCTCCGAATCCGGAAACTTAATCGGCCCTAAGGCGTCATACGCCAAAGGGGGCTCCGAATCCGGAGACTTAATTTGGCCAATCGGGACATCCACGAAGGGCGCTTCGAATCCGGAGACTTAATCGGCCCTAAGGCGTCATGCGCCAAAGGGGGCTCCGAATCCGGAGACTTAATTTGGCCAATCATGACATCCACGAAGGCCGCTCCGAATCCGGAGACTTAATCGGCCCTAAGGCGTCATGCGCCAAAGGGGGCTCCGAATCCGGAGACTTAATTTGGCCAATCGTGACATCCACGAAGGACGCTCCGAATCCGGAGACTTAATCGGCGCTAAGGCGTCATGCGCCAAAGGGGGCTCCGAATCCGGAGACTTAATTTGGCCAATCGTGACATCCACGAAGGGCGCTCCGAATCCGGAGACTTAATTTGGCCAATTCTGGCGGGTGCCCCACTGGGAATTAACATATGACTGATCGACAGGAAAAATAGTTTGTATTGTAGAGGCGAAATATATTTACAGGGATCAGAGCCCACAGATCGGGTCAGTGATTGGGTTTTTCAGAATTCTACTTGTGCCAATTGGGGGGAACCATGTATTTCTTCGATGCCGTGGGTTGTTGGAAAACGCAGAATCTGATGGTAGGTGCTTGGAACGGCCTTCATGGCATGTAGCCAGGTTCTTCCCATAATGGCATTATACGGCGAGGGGAGCTTCACGACCAGGAATTCTGCTTCGACCGTTCTGGAACCCGCTCGAACAGGTAATATGACCTTGCCCAATGGATATTCGGGGTTCGTATTAAAGCCGAACAGTGGGTGAGGCGCCGGAGACAGATCCGACTCGTTAAGGCCGAGCTTAATGAAAGTTTGATAGTACATGACCTCTGAGCTACTCCCTGGATCTATGAGGATTCGTTCAATGATGAACCGGTTTATGCGTAATCCAATGACCAACGGATCGATGTGGGAAGCCGTTGCGTCATTGAGGTCGGAGTCGTTGAAGGCAATTGTCGGAGCGTCTTCGGACCGATCAGTCGAAATACGGCGCTCCTGTAGAGTTGGGCGCGATTGAATTGTGTGCATGGCTGGGAGTGTAGGCAGGCTGTAAATTATGTGGATCACGCCAAGTGAGGGAGAGTCCTGCCTCAATGCTAATGCCTTGGTTGGCTTTCCCTGTTTCACATACTGCTGCAGTCGACCGTCTTGCACCAGTTCTTCCAGGTGATCTTTTAATGCATAACAACTCTCTGTTTCGTACCCGTGATCTTTGTGATATTCGCACCTCCGGTCCCTTCGTCGTGTATCGGGTGGCCCCACCATCTTTGACGGCCATTTGAAGAATGGAAGGTGTTGGATTTTGGTCATTACCGTGGTGATTGGCTTTGACAGTTCCGTGTACTTTTTGTCGGCGCGCCTCGAGCGCCTACTGTCGACTTGCAATTGCTCATTTTTTGGATGGGAGCATTGATCGCTCGATCGGCGAGAGTCCTGCCTTTTGTCTCGTTTAGCACGTTGTCGCGGCTTGGGGCTCAGAGGTGGCACGGAACTTATCGGCTGAGCAATTTCAGGAGGTGCCGGTTTGGTGGACACTTGTCTGGCTTTAATCCTTAAAGCATCGTCTTCCACTTTGCAGTATTCTTCGACTTTCTTCATCAGTACCCAAACTGTTTTGGGGGGTCTTCTGGTCAGGGAGTTGCGAAGGGCACTGTCAGGCTGTAGTCCCATTTTGAAGGCGGTGACGGCCATGGAGTCGTTGCAAGCGTCGTCAACGAGATTGAAGCACTCCCAATATCGCGCCGAATATGCTCTCAGCGTTTCTCCTGGTTGGATTTGCATAGCCCAGAGAGAGTCGGCCTGTTTTGGCTATACCTCGTTGGTGATGAACCTGGCCTTGAAGGATTTTTGTAATTGATGGAAACTTCTGATCGAAGCTGGCTTCAGCTTGTAATACCATCTGACAGCTAATGGCCCCAAGCTGCTGGGGAATATCCGGCACATGAGGGCTTCATTGTCTGCATGCAACGTCATGGCCTGCTTGTAGTGACGTATATGATCGGTGGGGTCTGATTTTCCGTCGTAGAGAGTAAATGATGGAGCTTTGAACTTCTTGGGCAGGGCCGCCCTCGTAATTCGTCGGATAAAAGGATCGTGCCGGTCCTCTTCGTCTGAACTGCTTCTTCTGCGCTTGTTCTTTGTGTGTGGGCTTTTTTCAGAGGAGCTGGAAGTGTCTGAGCGTCCCCTGTTGTGCTCCGTGGATAATGAGTTGGAGTCGCTGTCGGTTTCCCTTGGTCGGGCTCGGGGTCGCTGTTTACCTGCCCTCAGGGGTCGTTCGGGGTCTTGGCGCGCAGCTTCTTTGGATTTTGCTACTTCCAGGGCCAAGTCTTGTCGGAGGCGTTCATTTTCTGCGAGCATGTTTTCCAGCCTTTGCTCATTCTCTTTAGCTTGTTCCATGATGGCTTGCATCGTCTCCTGCGCTGAAGTCGTTGGCGAGTCAAAATTCAAGGCGCGTCTTGCAGCGATGGTTTCCTTCCCGAGCATATTTGCCGGAGTGATGTCGTCTCTCTGTGTAGTCTCGTCGGTGGCTATCGGAGGATCTTGCGTCACGCCTTCCATGGATGTACTTGAGTATTCCCACAGACGGCGCCAATTGTGGGGAAGTGATTTTGGAAATACTCTTCAGATACTGGGAGACATTCTTGATCCTCAGCTAGTCACCTGCAAAGACACAAACACTCCGGTCGGGGGTGCCGGGGTTAGCACTCCGACGAGCAAGTCAGCTCCAATACTCAAGAAAGCTTGTTTTCTAAGTTAAGTGGTGTTATTCTTACATACCTTTCCAAGAGCGTTGTTTCTCTATTTATATCTGTTCCTCCTGAGGCCTCGGGGCCTGAGCCTACTTTTTAATCTTTACCCGTTCTTCTATTCGGCCTTAAAGATCCTTTCTCAATCGGCTTACGTATTATATTCGGCTCATCCTAGTCTTGCAGGGTGCAGCCGGTTAAAGTCTGCAGGATGCGGCCGGTTAACGTCAGCCCACTAAAATATTCCCCTTCCGATTTATCCATATATTCGGTTCCCACAGTCACTATAGAATAATGTCAATGGTTATATTTTTAAAATAAAAAAGATCTATCACGACGTTTATAAAACGTCACTAAATGTTGCGTGATGTCATTGTACTGTTATGCAACATATTTAGCGGTGTTTTTAAATATAGCGACGCTTTTAAAGTGTTATAATGCTATAGCGACGGCCACATCTTTGACGTTTGGTACTAAACGTCACAAAAACAATTAGCAGCGTTTTTGATAGCTATAGTGGCATTTTTTAAACGCCACTAAGAACCTAATTTCGAGCAGTGTTTGGGTATTTGAGCCACTCGAGCCAACATGTTTCAAGTTACGGAACATTATTCTTTATTATTTGGATGTATCACAGATTATAATTTTATTTTAAAGGGTAATTTATAATATATATATATAAGGTGTATGAATAATTATAATCTTACACAATTTAATAAGGTATATTAAGAAATTGGACGTATTAAATGATTTTTGAAGTGCAAATAGAATCATCCCAAACAGGTGCATATCTTTTGGGTCCACTGGACTGACCTGTGAGAATTAACAAAATGGATGAAGTAATCAAGCTTGATATTTTTGGGCCATATTGTAGTACAGGCCCATGCAAAAAGAAAGTCGCATAATTCAATCCATTAAACAAGGTTTAAATCCATAAAAATAAAAATAAAAATAAAAAAGGTTTGATTTCCCACAATTGCATTTCTTACAAAATTGAATACACTACTCAAGGAAAGTCATAGATAAGGAAAATGATATACAAACTCACTTTCTAACTCAATAATGTGTAAAAGATATAATTAATTGATTATTAGAGAAGATATAAGAGACAGAGTTTTTTTTATATATATTTTAATAAATTGACATATCATTGATTTTAAAAAGTGAATATATATTTTTTGACTTAAATAATAGTACTTTGTATATAATTGTCATAGGGAAGTAATCAACTAGTGGAGGAGAGCACAAACTTGCAACAAGAAGATTGTTATAATTTTGTTGATTCCTAATAATGTCCAAAACATATGAACAACATTAGAGAAAATTCTTAAAGAAATCCAGTATTAATCACCAACTGAGGAGTTATAAAATTTACCTTCATTATTTATAGTAAAAATAGCCCTAATAATATTTGGATACAACTTTCTATAACTAGAACTAAACAATTAACAAGACTTATGACACTAATTTACAAGAATTAAAAATTTTAAGTTAGACACCAGAAAGAAAAAAAAGAAAAAAAAAAAAAAAAAGAAAAAAAAGAAGAAAAAGAAACATGCTAAATCAAATTACATTAAAAACAAAAACTTCTAGTAAAAGTTATAAACAATTTTTTTTATTTATTTTTATTTTATAAAATAACAAAATCACTAATTTGAATATAGTGGCAAAGTCAGAATTTTGGCTTAGAAGGGGTATCATTGAGTTGAAATCTTAACAAAAATCACAATCAAACTTAACCTAATTTTTTATTTGATGGTAGGAATAAAAAACATTGTAATGCCAATGCTATATTTAAATATATAAGCTCGAGTCAACCGATCTTAATCATTTTTTGTTTTTAATTTGATTTTATGTATGATGATCATATGATTTGAAAAATAATCACAAGCCTTGTAAAATATGAAAACGAAATTATATTAACGTGCACACACAAAAGAGATGTAGACAGGAAAAAAAAATTTTAAAAAAGAAATAAGAGAAATGGTAAATAAATAATACAAAGACATTGCTATATATCACTTATTTATTTATTTATTTATAACAGTTTTGAATTATTGAATTACATAGTAATACATTATTAGTTATTGTTAATTGTGTAATAAGTATCACTAAATAAAGGAAGTAATTATGAGCATATAATAGGTGATATAACCCAAAAAAAAAAACTCAATGACATATAATATGTCTCTAATATAAAAATTTGGTATGGTTTTGTTTGGCATGTGTTAAAATAACACATACTATTTTAGTACATTATTCTATGTGAGTTACAATCATCTTATTTGGCTCATATCACATTTCTACCACATCACTTCAAATTCAACTCATATTTCACGTTTTTCGTAAAAAGTCAACAAGTATACTAATCTAACACTTCTCAAACAACCCTATAGTAATATATTAATCAAGTTTTTTGAAAAGAAAATGTATAGAAAATAGTGATTTAAAAATTTAATACCATATCTGAATAGATTAAATTGAAACGACTTTATTTTTTCTTTTTTCTTTTTTTAATACTAGAAGCAAAAGTGTAAATTTTCAAAAATTGAGAGGAGACACGTGACTCCCCGATCCTTACTTGCCTTCCTCACTGTTTGGATACTTAAAAATATGGTATTTGCTCGATAGGGCCTTGATCACAACAAATTTATTTTATTTAAATTTTTTCATGTGGTTAGAGGTACTCTAATCAAACATTGATAAATAACTCACATTAAATGAATAAATGAAAGTATTATACTTTGGCAATAAATACACCTATAAATTAATAAATAAATGAAATAATCTCTTTTTATCACGAGTTAACGACAAGCTTGATATATCCAAATAAATAAATCAAATAATTGATGTGAAACCAAAACCTCATCACTTATCATATGATAGCTACATTAAATATTATAAAAAGCAAAGCAAAGCTTATTATATATTATTTTGCATCCTCGTAACTCCAAATATGGAATAGTTGGAGATTTATATTAACAAAAATGTTAGAATCCCAAAAATTTTATTAAAAATTTTACTAAATATTTCATATGGATGTGAGATTCCTATAAGACTTATATTGTGTGAATCTTACACTCATATAAGATATTTAGTAAAATTTTTAATAAAATTTTAAAGATCTAATATCACTCTTATATTAAAGTCACAATTTCCCCTTGAGAGAGTACAGACGCGAGGCATTAGAGAGTCCCATACTAAGAGCATATCCAGCAAGGATAGTCAAAATAGCTGTTCAAAATTTCACTTTACTATTTTAGCTATTCTTTTTTTTAATATACGCTCCAATAAGGCTATCTACTTTAGCTATCTTCTATTAAAATATTCTTATTCTTTAACTACCTTCTTTCCCATTTAAAAAAAAAAAAAAACTAACTTCTTTCAAATTATTATTTTTTTCATTCTTTTAAATATAATTATGTTTTTGTGAAGGTTACATTTTTCTACTGTCGTATTTTTCAAACGGTCATATTTTTCTAATGGTTATATTTTTGTAACGGTCATATTTTTACAACGGTCGTATTTTTCTTATATTTTTTCAACGGTCATATTTTTTTACTTTTCAATTATAAGTAACACATTCCCTCTCATTTGATCTTACCCTCAACCCAATTTTCTATTTCATCCAAACTTCCATATCTCTCTCTATGGCTTCCAATTCTCTTTATGATATGCTTGTAAATGACTCTGACTTCTTTGAATCTGATGATGATTTGGAGATGCTCAAAGCTGTTACTATGGATGAAGAACTACTAGATAGCAAGATAGGATCAAGCTCACATCATGATTCTATTCGAGATCGTAAAGTCATTCATCGTGAGTATTTGAGGTCACCAAATAGCAATGACATTGCTAAACTGCTAGCGATTGGTGAAAGTTGTAGATTTCCTAGGATGTTGGGGAGCATTGATTGTATGCATTGGAAATGGAAAAAATGTTCGACTGTGTTGAAATATATGTATACTGGTCACATTCATGAACCACTAATTATTTTGGAAGTTGTTGCATTTGGTAAGACATCGTCTTCCCCTAGATTTATCGAATCCAGAGTACAAGGAGAAGAGGTTGTCCCTGTTCTTGGTCTTTTAGGTTGCTCTTTCTTCTTCTCACAATCTACCACCTATTTTGGTTGATCCCTTGACATAATCTAATAGTGTTCAAATTGGAATGTAGATTTCTTGAGTTCCTTGTACATAATTTTCGCCTTGCAAATCTGAAAAATAAATAAATAAATAAATAATATTTAGCAACTTCACAAATAATAATAATTATAAATGTACAATATTCAATACTTTGTCATCCTCATTTATGCCACTTTGATGCAATGATTCAATTTGGGTGTAGCACCCACAAAACTTATTCATGGCAAGCTAAATGGTTGACCATCGATTTATAAGAGAATTCTCATTTCAGTTAGACTCAACTTTCTTGTGCTCATGGAAAAATCCCACTCTTTTCCAAATAGGTAGAGCGTTTTTGCTCATTCCCGTGTACCGCATCTAAACTAATATTAAGCCAAGCCGATATAAGGAGTAGCAAGCTGCAACAATTTGAATAGTACTGGAAATCTTACAGCAGTTTCCTATTGCTACTGTTGTTACTAGGCATCTTGCTGTTGCTATTGGCAACTTGCTACTACTACTACTTTTGGAGCATAATTTGAAAGGGTCAATGGAATTCATTCAATGGAGTAGAAATTTAAAATGTTCTGTCTCTATGAAACTCATCTAATGAGACAAAATAATTGGGTACAATTTACAATCTCTATTCTAATAGAAATTACAACAAACATATGGTGTGCAATACAAATATATAGTATTTCCTCTTCTACAAGTAGTAAAATCATGACCTATTGATTAAGAACATGGAGCCATAACTTGCTGGAACCATTTGTGAAATGAGATTAAAAACAAGGGAAGCCACAAAGCGAAGGAGAAAATATACATTCACATGGATTTCCATCTATAATCACAAATGATAAAACAATGTGTAATATTTTTGTCAAAATCAACAAATAATGAAACAAGAATGCAACAATCTGAACATTTGCTTTCATATTGTCCAATTTTTTATCCACTATTCATGGCATAAACAAATAGAAATGACAAAACTTATTACCTCCCCTGAGCAGAAAGTTTGAGAAAAAGATAGAGAGGATGAGAGAGTTTGTGAGTTTTGGAATGCCTTCTCTATAGATTTGTTAGGGAGGTACTAATAGAACTTTTAGCACCAAAATGAGGGAAAAACTTTACCTCCAAAAACAGAACTCAGGAGGCAAAAACAAGTAAAAAATTGGAAGGCCCATGAACAATACCTCACTTGTCCTGGCGAGGTACTGTAGCTCACAACCATCTCAGTGATGCTTGAGCAAGTCTGTTAGAGCTGTCTTTCACCCTTCCAAGCTCTCTTCTATGGCTAAAAAGAGAGAATGGTTATACTGCTAGAGATGCTCTAATGTGGCACTTCACATCATCATGCTCACGCAAAAATAATTAGGATTATATTATATATATATATATAAATATAAATATTTAACATCTTTAAATACCTTACTAGAAGGTCAATAATTCAAATCTCTCTATCTACGTATGAATTTTATTCCCTGTGTATTATTGAAGTTTTTTCTTCCATTTTGAGAGTTCTTTATAAAGTTTGTATTTGATTTTCATTATTATGATTATAATTTATTAAATTTCATTATAATATCTTATAAGAATCAAATTTAAAATATATATATTATTTTAAATTTAATTTTAATAACTTGTATGTTATATGTCAGTTATTGATTTGTAAAAATCAACAAATAAAGATCCAACTTCTGTCACATCAGGACAAATGATCATAACATTTTATTGTTCATTTAAAAAAAAAAAAAAAAAGCAATAAAATAAAGATATTTGTAGACGTCCCCGAACGCATCCCGGGGAGGGTGCGACCCCCCCTCCCCGGTTTCTGGTTCGATATTGGGTTACTACAGTTCGAAGGACTCGAATGTCACGGTTCTAAATCTTGAACCAAAGAGTCCAAATCCGGCAAATCGTTTTGAGAAAAACAGATTTTTTGAAAAGAAGTGCCAAACATGGACTGCTTTGCCAGATACAGAGTCGCCACCTAAATATTTTATTTTTGGGAAATTTAGGAAACCCTGACTCGGTGCCAAAGGCCACGTGTCCGTCATCACCAAAGTTGCCTCGGCTCGGGAACTTGGGTACGATTGGGGAAGGTCACTTCGTGAGCACCCCCGCTCGCCCAGTCAAAGACCGGCCTCTGCTAACCATGATATCTATTTTTGAAAACATTGTATGTTCTTATTCCGGTTATTAGCCTAGGTTACTATGTGATGCGCACAGCATACAAGTATAGACTGAGTCGCCTGAATTGAAACAAAATATTTCATGTTTGTTTGTTTGAAAATGGTTTGATGGTGCTACCCGCAGGTAGGCTAAGACGTGGATTTGCCACCCTCGGGTGGGCTTAAGAAAACATGATTTTGCCACTATCTAGTGGGCTTAAAACAAACAATCAATGCATTGTCCCAATTCAAATAACCTAACCTTCACCCACAAGCATTCAGGCAGTTATATCACATAAGCAAATAGCCTCATGGCAAGCATGCTGTCATGGCAGTCACTCACACGCATGCAAGGATGCTAAAGCATAAAAACTCACTGAGTACTCCAAGCCAAAACAGAAACTCATTAGAAATCATGCATGATCCTAAATATGCTGAAATGCCTAATGCGACACATGCAAAAAAAAAAATGCAAACTATAGCAGGCTCGGCTATTCTAAACATGGCATATGGAATGCTACAGCTAACATGTATTCAATTGGAATTGAAATACAAATGCAGTTTGTATGATGCGCCGAGCCCGGTGCGCGCAAAACAGATGAATGATGCAAACATGCTGTCATACTGTATGCTAATTGAAATATACCCTAATCTAACCATCATAAGCAGGTAAATAAAAGGGAAGAAAGACGTGGGGTTGGAAGACATACATCACACTCACGCACACTTATTACAATTATGCCCTCGCGCAGAGGGTCCGAAAGAATATACAGTCCCAAATGAAAGAATAATACAGTCCAAAATATTACAGTCCGCATAATATACAAATCCCTAATTAATTAACAAATTAACTAAGAAAAACTGTAAACTGGCATGCAAGCCAGGGGCTGCCTTGATTCTGATGAACGATGTATGTTTGGACTGCCTTTGCGCGGAAATCCACTGGGATGCCCCAATTAGCCTCTGTTTTGCAATTAGTTCTTGAAAAGCGCGCCAAGCCTCGGAAGACCGCTGATTCTTGATATGCTGCAACAGAGAGCAGGAAAGGGGCATAGCAATGTATTTTCACAAATATATGCATGCCTCGATTCTCGTGCCACCAATCACGCATATCGATGCATGATGGCTGAGGAGCCGAATTGCACAACTCAATATAGGATGAATGCATATGAATGCTACAACAAAACCTAACTCCATCACGGATAATCCGGAGTGTCGGTGACTTGGGAATTGAGACACATTCCGTTACTCGGAGTACGGAACGCACCTCGTTTCCCGTGCCCGGGCTAACTCCTATCCCGAACACGATGCAATATGCATGATATGCGTGAAATGCAACTAACATACAATCCTAACATACACAATGCTATGGAATGACATACACGCTAAACGAGGTAATACACAACCGGGCATACACAATGCTATGGATGAAATGGCATACGCAATGCAATATGGGCTTACACCAACATGAGAGAGCCTCAGCCACACTCACATAGGAGGCCATCAGATAAAAACAAGACACCTCGAAATACGTGCACGCGTGCACGCAAACCGAGAACGGACCCTCAGGCACCGAAATGCCACTCTAATGAGGCATGGCAAAGACACGGAATATGACATGCAAACATGCAAAAATCAGTAGCAAAATGAGGGGCAAAACAGCCCCGAAACCCGGCGAAATGAAACCCGATGCAAGGAATCTCTCCCGAAATGCAAAACTAGGCATCCGAAATGACTTGTAGCTATACAATACATGCATAATTTGAACATGACATGAAAAAGAAGAAGCAAGGCAGCCCCAAAACTCACATTTTTTCAGTTCAAATCAAGGAAAAATAGCAATCACAAGTAGGGCAAAAATGGCATACAAAAATGGCTCCGCAAGGGAAGCAATGAAGCAAGTGATAGATGCAAAGCCCAAATGGCAAAAGACCCTTCTACAACACTGAAGAGGGCCTAAAAAAATGCTGTTTTTCAGTAGGTGACAACCCCTAAAACAATATACAAACATGCTAAAAATGCCATGCAAGAAGTAGGCCAACAAGAGGCTATAACATGAGGTATACAAAGCATTCACTAAACAGCCAAAGACCCTTAATAAAATATTCCAAGAAGGTCAAAATATGGCCACTTTCAGTTCTGATCATGGCCTAAAAACAGAAGCAAAATAGGCTAACAAAGCATGCAAAAATAGGGACCAAAGAGGGGCAATGAAGCAAGTCATACATGGGGGTCCCAAACAAGGTTGAGCCCTTCTACAATGTTGTAGAGGGGCTTAAAATAGGCCTATTCACAGTTTACATCATGCTCAAAAACAGATTAAAAATATGCTAAAAATACCATGCAAAATAATGGCATACAAGAGGGTATTGAAGCAAGTACCAAATGGATGGCTCAAACAGGGTTGAGCCCTTAAACAAACATGTAGAATAGCTCAAAAAAATCCTAGTTTCAGTTAGGGTCGGAGCCCAAAACAGTAAGCAAATAGGCTAAGAAATTGTTGCAAAAAAGAGCTACAAAAGGGGGAAAATGGACTTACCCTTGAAGACTACTTCTTTGCTACCTCTTCGACCAAGGAATGTTGCTTCTAAGCCTCTGAAAAACCCCTCCTTGCTGCTGGAATGGAGTAGTGGTGGTGATGCTTGGTGGTAGTGAAGAAATGGAGTTGGAACTTGAGAAAATGAGAGAGAAATTGAGAGATATGTATCTATGTGCTCAAAGCAAGTTTTCTAACCCTCTCAACAAAGCTTGAGCTGCTGTTATGTGTGTAAGGATGGAGGAGCAAGGGGGGAAAAAGTGTAGGAATAAGGGATTAAGTTCCCCCTTTTCTACAAAAGTCGCCCGAAATCAGATATTTTGGGGGAAAAAACTATACAGCTGTAAAGCACACATCCCAAGGAACATGGCCGGCCACCTATTTTTGTTGCAGGTGGCCGGCCGGCCACCCCCTATGGCCGGCCGGCCAAGGGTCAAAAGGCTCAAGAAGATTTTCTGGCCGGCCACCAGAGAAAGGTGTCCTCCCAGGTCTCCTCATCACAACCCTGTGGTTCAAAATTGGCAACTCTAAAACAGGAGAGAGAATAGGCCACTTTTAGGAGGGGTTCAAAAGGTTCAGTTTGAATTACTGGCCGGCCATAGACTTTTAGGGTCCTCCCATGTGTGTACAACACAAATATGTGGTTTGGGGTTGAAGAAGGTGGCCCTAGGGTGGTCAACATTGGCTCGGAAGTGAGAAAAACGGGCGTCGGAGGGCGCCGGAGGAATATAACTGGTTGCTGAGACAATTGCTGGCCTCCCACCCTTCAGTGACCCTCCTGGTGATAAAACAGAGGTACCTGCCAAAAATGAACGAAAACCGATGCAAAACGAATGCTCGGGGGCCAAAACACGCAGTTCGGGGTCCCGAAAATAGGCTGTTAAGCACCGAAAGTGGCATTCGACCACGAAGTGGGTCTCTCAGGCCCCAGTGTCCCTTGAAAGGGAGTAAATAAGATGCATGCCAAAAACCGGAGGAATCGGAGATGGTTAGACGGTCCCGAACCGAGGCACACGGCCTGACGGCTCCGAAAACCGGGAACCGGGCTCCGAAATGGGCAAAATGGCCTACGGCCACGAAATGTAGCCCACGGTCACTGAGAGATGGTCTACGAGACCTCTCCTTCCCCTCAGGAAAAGAAATAGAGAAAACCGAGTCTGGTTCGCAAACCGAGACAAGGTACAGAAGAGGGTTCGGAAGTCCGGAGGCAGGGCTCACGGCCGTGACTCTGAGACTTCTGAACGAGCACAATATGCAACACCACCGAGCGCTTAATCGGTGACGTCTGAGTCTTAAGGTCGGTCAAAAATGGGGTGTCTACAATATTGCAATTATCATATCGATTTAATTTATTTTTTATGAATAATATACACTAAAAAAAATAAAAATAAACGATTCAAATCATTATTAAAAAAAAAAATCTAATCAATCAATCCCACGAATCTCTCAAATTATCTTAAATTTAAATTTAAATTTTAAAAAAAAAAAAAATCTTACATCATCCATTAACCCCATACCCCACTATGATACACAGAACGAGTTTTAAACCTTCATAATGAAGACAACAATAATGCGGCTATGCCTTCTTTTGACATAAGTTAAAGTGGATTTTTTTTTTAGTTAAAATAGTTACAAAAAGATAAAATATGTTTTTTTAATTCAATAAGATAAAATATTAAATTCATATTATAATTATTTTATTTTTTCTCACAAAATTTTAAAAATTCAAAAAGCTTATTAGACTTGTTAATCTCAGACTAAAATAGTCAAAAAATCAGAAAATTAAAAAACCAACCCACATTCCTAACAAACCCTATTTGGTATATCTTATTTGAATTATTTATAATTTTTTTATTACAAAAGTTTATGTTATATTGTTTGCTAGAGCTTTTGCTTAATATATTAGACATCAATAATTTAAATAAATTAATTTTTCAAAATTAAATGAGAAGTACTTTTAATTTTTAATTTTATATTATTAATTTTTAACTTATAAAATTAAATGAGAAACACTTTTAAGATACACTAAATAACACTAGAGTAGTGTTAGAGATATTAAAAATTTTATTAAAATTTTTACCAAGTGCCTAACATGAGTGTAGGACCCGCATGTGAATCTCACATTCATGTGAAATATTTGATAAAAATTTTAATAGAACTTTTAAAATATCTAATATTTTTGATAACACTAATTATTATTTTCATTTTCTATTGTGTTGATTGTTGGAACATACCAAGTCCCAAGACTCATTGGATCCCAGCGACAAAACAAAAATAGCTTGTAGCTCGAATAAGCTAAGGCTCGATTGGCCCGAATCGCAAAACGAAGTCGTTTTGCGATTTTTTTTTTTTTTCCCTTCTTTCTCTTTTGTATCTGAAACACAGACGAGGAAGAGAGAGAGAGAGAGAGAGTGAGTGAGAGAAAGCGAGAGAAGAAATACCGACGAGAGAGAGAAGAGAGAAGAGAGACAGAGAAGGGG
The DNA here is from genome assembly GCA_036172215.1 of Camellia granthamiana. NCBI lineage: Eukaryota > Viridiplantae > Streptophyta > Magnoliopsida > Ericales > Theaceae > Camellia > Camellia granthamiana. Next base: position 363,159 of record JAXFYN010000072.1, read on the forward strand.
AAGAGAGAAGAGGCTCGTCACCGATTGATTACCGGTGCGTATCGTCGCCGATAGCCATCTGTTTTTTGTATTTTTTTTTTTTTTCTAGTCTCTGGATCTGGATGTGTTGATGATGATGATGATGATGATGATGAAGGTGTGTTGATGATGATGATGATGATGCGTTGATCTGGATCTAGATGTTTTTTTTTTTTTTTTTTGTGTTGGGTGATTTGCGTTTGATTTTTGTGTGATGATGATGATCTGTATCACTCTCTCTATTTGATTTGGGTCTGATTTTTGTTTGATTTTTGGTTGATCTTGTTGTTTAAATTGTGAAATTAAATAAATAGATTTATGAAGAAAACAAATTATATACCAAGAACATATGCTGATAATTACAACTAAATTTCAATAGAAATACACAAAACAATAAAAGGGTAAAGAGACGAAACCGAAGCCTGCACGGAAGCAGTTTCCTTAAAACAGATTTCGCCGCCTCACGGGTCGAGTGCTTGAGGAAACCCGACGTCTGTCTCCCAGGATACGATGGTCAAAACCAGCTATGGCAGAAGCACTATCTGTCTAGCTTAGCGAACAAAACAATGGCAGCACTCTCTCACAATAGGAACTTTCTGGCAAACTGGCTTGTAAAATGGAAGCAAAAATTTCTATATTGAAATTTGACAGGAGGGTCTCAATTTATACATGTATAGGGGAGAGAGGAAGAGTCTCCAGCCTTTAAGGCTAGTCATAAAAACACCAAGCATCCATAGCCCCTTTCCACAAAATGAAAAGTATGGATGCCCAAAGGATTCACACCCTTTAGCCAAGAAAAAAGATTTAAATACTCTTTAAAATCCTATTCATGAATCTAACATCATGAAGCAATTTCTTGGCAATTTCTTATTCAAAACCCAATGGTTTTTGGCTCACTTGGACCTAACACAAAAAGTGGTTAGGACCCACTTTAATATTTAATTAAAGTCACCACACTTTAATAATAAATTAAAGTCCCCAAAAATCATTTTTTCCAACAATCCCCCACATGAATAAAAATTGACCGAATGACTCAACAAACGGACATCGTTCAACAATAAAGACTCTGAGAGAGAGTACAACGGACTAACCCCGACATCAGAGAAGGTAGCTTTTGGCTTTGAACCTCTCCCAGTGAAAACCTATCGAGTTTGCTAGCTGATCAGTGAATAAGACATCTTGAACTGCTCTGCCGTTTGTGTAAACTGAGACAATAGATCTCACACGGGAATTACTCCTACCACCATTCTGTTCTCACTGGTGTGCCCTGTGTGGCCCTGGACACTAGCCTGGTTCAGCGAGTGGTTTCAAAGAATCTTGCCTGCCCAATTCTTCTAGAAGCGGCCCCACTTCAAACTCACATAGGTGACTCTACTAAAGTATCCTGCAATACTTAGCTCAATAGCTTAACACATAAGAGTCATTAAAAGCTCAGCTTATCCTCTACACTTGCAGGTATCACTGATAGAAGGAATGGCTGGAGGTTTAACCTCCTCAGTGACATACCACCGTTACACGCAATTAGGTTGTCCCATTGAACCTAGATCTTGGGATCTCCAGTCAACTAGGTTGGGTTTCCATTCCGATAACTTCCAAAGGCCTTAACCCCATTCCTTTTGACGATGTTTCAACTAACACTAGACTTAACCCTTTGGTTAGCGGATCCGCAATGTTGTCCTTAGACTTTACATAGTCTAAAGAGACAACTCCATTCGAGAGTAGTTGTCGTATGGAATTATGTCTACGATGGATATGTCTAGACTTTCCATTATACATATTACTCTGTGCCCTACCAATTGCAGATTGACAATCACAATGAATACAAATAGCTGGCACAGGTTTAGACCAACGTGGAATATCTTCAATGAAATGGCGAAACCATTCTGCTTCTTCCGTTGCTTTATCGAAAGCAATAAACTCTGATTCCATCGTTGATCTAGATATACACGTTTGCTTGGAAGATTTCCCAGACACGGCTGCCCCACCAAGAGTGAACACATATCCACTAGTGGACTTTGAGTCCTTTATATCTGATATCCAATTCGCGTCACTATATCCTTCAAGTACCGCTGGATATCGAGTATAATGTAGCCCATAATCCCGAGTGTAGCGTAAATACCTTAACACCCGCACAATGCCCTTCCAATGAGAAGCATCAGGATTACTTGTGTATCTACTAAGCCTGCTAACCGAGTAAGCTATATCTGGCCTAGTACAACTCATCAGATACATTAAACTTCCAATTACCCGAGAATATTCTAATTGAGAGACACTCTCTTTATTATTTTTGGTAAAGTATAGACTTAAGTCTACAGGTGTCGATGACACACTCATATCTGATCCACTAAACTTCTCAAGTATCTTATCAACATAATGAGACTGAGAAAGTACAATTCTGCCAGATATTCTGGTAATCTTAATTCCCAGAATAACATCTGCAATGCCCATATCCTTCATGTCAAATTTAGAGTTTAGCAACTTCTTGGTAGTTTTGATCATTTCATTGTTACTACCTATAATGAGCATATCATCAACATATAGACACAAAATGACATAACCTCTGTCAGTGTCTTTGACATAAATACACTTGTCACATTCGTTGATTCGAAACCCATTTGACAACATTACATTGTCAAACTTCTCATGCCATTGTTTAGGCGCTTGCTTCAAACCATACAAAGATTTGACAAGTTTACAGACTTTCTTGCTTTGTCCTGGAGCTGAAAACCCTTCAGGTTGCTCCATGTAGATTTCTTCATTCAAATCCCCATTTAAGAAAGCTGTCTTTACATCCATCTGGTGTATCTCAAGATTGCGCAAAGCTGCTATCGCAATCACTATGCGAATGGATGTTATCCTAGTTACAGGTGAGTACGTATCAAAGTAATCCAGGCCTTCTCGTTGCATGTACCCTTTGATAACGAGCCTCACCTTATACTTGTCAATAGACCCATCGGCCTTCATCTTTCGTTTAAAAATCCATTTGCAGCCTAAAGGCTTACAACCTGGAGGTAAATCTACCAACTCCCAGGTGTGGTTCTGTAAGATGGAGTCAATCTCACTTTTGATCGCTTCTTTCCATAAAGGACTCTCAGGAGAAGTCACAGCTTCGTGGAAAGTTTGAGGTTCGTTCTCAACCATATAAGTCAAGAAGTCTGGACCAAAAGATTTGGATGTCCTAGCCCTTTTACTCCTTCTGGGCTCATCTAAAACCTCAATTTGATCATCACGTGGATCATCAACATGATCATTTTCACTAGCAAGCTCATCAAATTGCTCCAAAGACCTTGGAACCCCTGCATGGGTTCGGCAAGGAAAAATGTCTTCAAAGAAACATGCATTCCTTGACTCCATGATGGTATTCTTGTGTATGTCTGGAATTTCAGACTTATGAACAAGAAACCGATATGCACTACTATTAAGTGCATAACCAATGAATATACAATCCACAGATTTCGGGCCTATCCTAACCCGTTTGGGTGTAGGAATCGCCACTTTTGCAAGACACCCCCACATTCGTAAGAATTTATACGAAGGCTTAACGCCTTTCCATAACTCATACGGCGCCTTGTCCACTTTCTTCCGGGGTACTTTATTCAGAATGTAATTTGCAGAGAGAATTGCTTCCCCCCACAAGTTCTGTGGCAATCCAGAACTTATCAACATTGCATTCATCATTTCTTTTAGCGTCCTATTCTTCCGCTCAGCAATCCCATTAGACTGAGGAGAATAAGGCGCTGTGGTTTGGTGGATAATCCCAGATTGAGCACAAGTCTCAAGAAACGGAGATTCATACTCACCACCACGATCACTTCTTAGAACCTTAATCTTGCGGCCTACTTGATTCTCAACTTCATTCTTATAAAGAACAAACTTGTCAATCGCCTCATCTTTGCTTTTGAGCAAATAGACATAACAATACTTAGTGCAATCATCAACAAAAGTGATGAAGTACTTATTGCCACCACGTGATTGTATAAATTTTAAGTCACACACATCACTATGCACTAAATCCAACGGTTCTGAACTTCTTTCAATAGAATGAAACGAAGATCTTGTCAACTTCGCTTCAACACAAGTTTCACACTTGTGTTTCGGATTAATCTTAAAAGATGGTATGTTATCTAACTTGATTAATCTACGTAAAGATTCAAAGTTCACATGTCCTAGTCTACCATGCCACAAATTGGAAGACCCAAGCATGTAAACAGAAGAAGATGCACCTTTATTCATCTTTGGGATAACAGTCATAACATTGAGTTTAAACATACCCCCCAACATATAACCCTTACCCACATACATTCCGCTTTTGGTAAGAACGACCTTGTCGGACTCAAAAACCATGCGAAAACCATGTTTACTAAGAAGAGACCCTGAGACAAGATTTTTACGAATGTCCGGAACATACAGGACTTCGTTCAAGGTCAACTCCTTTCCTGACGTCAACTTCAGGACCACCTTTCCTTTCCCCTCAACAATCGAGGTAGCAGAGTTTCCCATAAACAACTTCTCACCGTTTGTAACCGGTTCGAAAGTTGTAAACAGTTTCTGCTCGGAGCAGATGTGGCGTGTAGCCCTAGTATCAATCCACCATTCTCTTGGGTTTGAACCCACCAGATTCACCTCAGAGACAACGGCAGACAAGTGCATATCATCCTCCTCATAGGAGTGCTCTTGTAAGTCTGCCATATGAGCACGAGGTTTGGTCTTGTATGGCTTCTTCTGCTTGCGGCAGTCACTAGCCCGATGCCCCTCGTTACCACAGTTATAACACTTCCCAAAGAACCGATAACCAGGTTCCTGCGGCTTGTAAGCCGACTTCTTTGCAACACCACCCCTTGGCCCCAGCTTAGAGCTCTTGTTCATAGGGGGTTTCTTCTTTATCCCAGAAGATTTGCCATGCTCAACGACATTGGCCTTTACTGAGGAGGTACTCCCTCCTTTCTTTCTATTATCCTCTTCAATCCGGAGTCGGACAACTAGCTCTTCAACAGACATTTCCTTGCGCTTGTGCTTCAAGTAATTCTTGAAATTCTTCCAACCATTGGGAAGTTTCTCAATGATCACAGCAACTTGGAATGACTCGTTCAAAGGCATCCCCTCAGCATGAATATCATGCAAGATCACTTGGAACTCCTGGACTTGGCTTATCACAGTTTTAGAATCTACCATTTTAAAATCAAGAAAACGGCCAACCACAAATTTCTTTGCCCCGGCATCCTCAGTCCTATACTTTTTGTCCAGAGATTCCCATAATTCTTTTGCTGAGCTCTTGGAACAAAACACACTATAGAGTGAGTCTGACAAGCTGTTGAACACATAGTTCCGGCAAAGATAGTCTGTCTGCTTCCATGTGTCAAGCGCCATGACTTTCTGCCTGTCAGGCTCATTCTCTGCCACGGCTGGATGATCCTCACTCAGAACCTTGGCAAGGTTTAGCGTGGTCAAGTAAAACAGCATCTTTTGCTGCCATCTCTTAAAGTTTTCCCCAGCAAATTTTTCTGGATGCTCATGGTAACTAAGCGGTCCTCCTACAACAGCCGGAGTAACACCAGGGTTGACCACAGAGGTCACAGCAGTAGGGGTTGGCAATCTAGTTGCCCCGGGGTTCAAAACCCCACCAACATTAGCAGTAGCAGCAGCATCAGTGATAGTTTCCATTTCTGAAAATTACACCAGAATATCACTTCTGTGTTTCCAGAAATTAAACTTAACCCTTAGAAAATCCCTTAGAAGAAAAATTAATTCAAAAATTAGTCTCACCGCAAAACCTAGAATCGAACATGGTCAAGAAAGTTCCCAGGAAGACTGGAGGGGTCACATCGGTCCCACTTAAAACCCAGTTAACCTTTTGACAAAACTTTTAAGAGCATGTTGACTCCTAGTCCGTGATAAACAATTTTAAGAATTAAATTTTCTTAGGGATGAACTAGGTTAAAAGGTCCAAAACTTTTACAGGCAATGTAAAACAATTGCTACAACAATATAAGCAAATAAAACTTGCTACTATAAATTGGTAAACAAACCAACTACATCTCAAGCAAACATGCTTCACACATTTTGATAAAATAACCAATCCATAAGGATTCTATTTAGTCTAAAAGCTTTTCCACGCTTAGGTATTCCTATTCAACACAAATGTTAGTAACAAACCACAACAAAATACAAACAAATAATCTAAAAATTAAATTATAATAAATAATTGAAACCATCTAGCCAACTATTAATTATATAAGTAACCAACTAATATAAGGTACCAAAACAAAATACAATTTGTAACTTCAAAATTAAATTACAAGTTCAATACTCATGAGTCAAGAATGAAATTAATTCATAATAAACATTTAAACTAATAACTCCAAATAGATAAGTCAAATTCAAAGTTAATGCACCCAATTAAATAATTCGAATAAATGCACCTAATTAAATAATTCAGATTAATGCACCTAATTAGATAATTTAGTTTAATGCACCTAATTAAATAATTCACATTAATGCACCAAATTAGATAACTTAGATTAATGCACCTAATTAAATTCAAATTAATCATGTACACAATTCATAAAAACTCTATAACTCCAAATACATTAAATTATGTAATCTAGCCTAGAAAATAATAAGCATGTAACAAATTGAGACTAGAATAGAATTAGCATGTCAAAATTGCAACATCCATAAATTATAATTTATAACCTTAAAATTCATGCAAATCATGGTAGGGAAATGATGAACCATACGCATAAAACAAGATCATACAAATACAATTAAGTATGCAAATTATAATAGAGCATTCTAATTAAACTAAGCAATTAGAGAGTACCAATGCATGATTTACAATCATTGAAATAGTGAGTAATTCTGCAATAGTTCCTAGTAACATTATGCAAAGCTTACCTAATAGACTATATAAATCTATTCGATCAATTTCATAGAAAATATATATAAAATCTGTTTTAAGCTTGTTGTTTAAATTGTGAAATTAAATAAATAGATTTATGAAGAAAACAAATTATATACCAAGAATATATGCTGATAATTACAACTAAATTTCAACAGAAATACACAAAACAATAAAAGGGTAAAGGGACGAAACCGAAGCCTGCACGGAAGCAGTTTCCTTAAAACAGATTTCGCCGCCTCACGGGTCGAGTGCTTGAGGAAACCCGGCGTCTGTCCCCCAGGATACGACGGTCAAAACCAGCTACGGCAGAAGCACTATCTGTCTAGCTTAGCGAACAAAACAATGGCAGCACTCTCTCACAATAGGAACTTTCTGGCAAACTGACTTGTAAAATGGAAGCAAAAATTTCTATATTGAAACTTGACAGGAGGGTCTCAATTTATACATGTATAGGGGAGAGAGGAAGAGCCTCCAGCCTTTAAGGCTAGTCATAAAAACACCAAGCATTCATGAAAAGTATGGATGCCCAAAGGATTCACACCCTTTAGCCAAGAAAAAAGATTTAAATACTCTTTAAAATCCTATTCATGAATCTAACATCATGAAGCAATTTCTTGGCAATTTCTTATTCAAAACCCAATGGTTTTTGGCTCACTTGGACCTAACACAAAAAGTGGTTAGGACCCACTTTAATATTTAATTAAAGTCACCACACTTTAATAATAAATTAAAGTCCCCAAAAATCATTTTTTCCAACAGATCTCTCTCATTCTCTCTGCTCCCATTTTCTTTTCTTTCTTCTTTCTTCTTCTTCTTCTGTGAGTAACGAAGGAAAAAAATAAAAATAATAATAATAATTCCAAAACGATGTCGTTTTGGAATTTCAGGCCATTCGAGTCTTCAGAGATTCGAGCTACAAAATGGGACTGGCGACAAAAATGCCTTTTTATTTCTCAAGGAAATTGTGTGATCTCTCCACCTCCAAAGTCTTGGTTTGGCACGTGGGTTATGGATAAGTGGGGTTAAAATAGTAATAAAAAAAAATTAAACTTTTTAGTTTTAACTAAAAGTTATCTTATTCAAATTATAATTATTTTATTTTTCTTTCATAAAAATTAAAAAAATTATCCCAAACTAAAATAATTAAAAAGTCAAAAAAAAACTAAAAAATCAACTCACGCCCCAACCTTTCCAACACATTGGCCCCATTTGGTATAACTGTTAAAACAAATTATAGATTATAACTTAACAAATTATAGATTATGACTTTAATCAGAAGCTGTTAATCTGTTTGGTGTAATTGTTGGATTATAGATTTAAGTTGCTGAGTAGTGTTTGTTAAATAAGTTGTGAAGTAGTTTTTTCAATTAACTTTTATTTTTTGTTATTCACTACTTGTCTACTTTTCTCATAAATAATAATAATAATAATCTATAGTCTATTTGGGCCTTTTTCTATTTTAAAAAAAATAAAAAATAAAAAAATATAAGAGTATAACCGTAAATTAATATGTCCACAGTAGAAGCTGATAATCAGAAGTAAGGGGTGAGCAGCTTCTCATAATTAGCTTTTTTGAGTTAAAATAAGGTATTAAAATCAGAAGTTGTTTGAAATAAGTTTAACCAAACAGGCTAAAATAACTCTTTCAAAACTAGAAAGCTATAAGTTAGCTCAAAAAAGTTCAAACAAACACCCCCATTGGCTAGCATTTGTTCTACTCAAATTGAGATGAGAGTGCGGATTTATTTATTTATTTATTTTTTTAAGTATAACCATTTAATAATAATTATTATTATTATCTTAAATAAAGCTATACGCACCTATTGATATATTAATTAGTATTAATAAATGATATTTTATAATTTTAGAGGTTTTAATCTTTATAGTTTGTATAATACATAAATTCATAATTGTGACAATATCATAACATATTGTTGGCTACATATTTTGTAAAAGCCAGTTACAATTCGACACGTGGCAGAATGAGGGTATTATGGGAAGATGATTTTAACCTTCAATCTCAATCATACACGTGGCGATAAATATTGGTTCTCAAGTGGTCTGAGTAGCACTAGATTAGTAATGAGATACAAGGTGACGTGGCCTCAGCGGTTACCTATATTTCAAATTCAAATACAGGTGGGAAGTTCAATTACAAGTGATGGCGTAGTGGAACTATTTCTAAGGCAGCATGATCAGCGATCATGGAGGAGCAGTTCGACGGTTCGAAATACAGTTCGAAGGTCATCCTGGACAAGTATAAATAGCAAGGAAGTCCCCAGAAAAGCCCCCCAGACTCAGATCATACAAACCAGTCTTTATCTCATATTTATCTTTCCAGTTTTACCTTTCCTGTACTTTAAATACTTGTTCTTTAAATACTTGCACTGTACTTCAATTCATAGGAGTAGTTTCAAGTAGATTCAAGTAGACTGTTGTTGTAAACCTCCTCGAGGCTGAGTTTGGACTATTGTAAGTATTTATGTTAATGAAAATACTTCAATTGTTCCTCATATTAATTGTTGTTTCTTTTAATTTCTCCTAAAGTCAAGCCGCCAGTAAAAGTCCTCTTCATTGAGGCTGAAAGAACTGAAACATAGTCGCCTGATAATTGATTGGCAATTATAATTTCTGTAAGGACTGATTGATCATTGCTGGCACGCTCGCATTTACAAATATATCCTTCGAAAAGCCAAAAAGCCAACATATATTTTTGGCACGCCCAGTGGGACTAATTAAAATGGCTAGACGGAGACGACAAGGAGAAAATGAACGCTTGGAAGAGGGCGTAGAAGGAGAGGTGGAAATACCTAATCCAAGGGAGAATGTGGAAACACACCCTGTGGAGACTCCTATGTTATCAGAACCTTTGGTCGAACAGACCAGTACTTCTGGACAAGAACCATATGTTCAGGATATTGGACGAAACCAAGGAATTGGACCATCCACTGTTCCATCTACTCAGCCAACAAATCCATGGGATGGCTTAGTAAATGCTATGGGACAACAACTAATGAACACAATGGAAAGGTGGGCAACATTCTTTTTGGATCGAATGAACAACCACCAACCAACAAATACAAGACCTACAGAGGAAATTTTAAATGTCCCTCAGCAAAGATTGGCTAGAGAAAAACAGCCTATGCAAGTTAATGGACAAATTAATGGTCAGACTAGTACTCAGAACTATGAAAGACCATCACCTCAGTCTTGGTATGAACCCATTTCAAGGCCTGTTGTAGGCCAAAATGCCACAGTATTCAACAGTGAAGCCACACCAGTTGGTAGATCTGGCCAAGTACAAGAAACTGGCATAAGAATGGTGGCGAATCCCATGTTCGAAGCCATACCTGGCACCAGGGGGTATAATAATCCCTTATTCGAATTTATACCCGGGGGGGTCGGAAGGTTTTCCTGTAAATGGAAGGGGACACAACACCCGTTCCAGCACCTTTCACAGGTCCCTTCGCAGGACAGGCTCAAAGGGGTTACCCATACCCCCAACAGCAACCTGCACCACAGGGGCAACCAGCCCCAAATGTACCACTTTATGGACCAAGAGGACCACAGGCACAAGGTTGTCCACCAAACCCTGTGTTTGTTCCTCCAGTAGTGGTTCAGCAAGCCCAAAATATGGTCCCTAGGGACCAAATTGCTGATATTGTTAGGGAGATGTGTGGACCAATGGCTCGGGGGGTCCAGACTCCTGTATACAGAAAACCATACCCAGAGTGGGTGGATAGGGTACATGAATACCCAAGAGGGTTCAGAATACCAGATTTTACCCTATTTTATGGGACTGGAAATCAATCAACAGTAGAGCATATTGCTAGATTCGCTGCTCAGTGTGGTGAATTCACTAATCATGACTACATAAAATTGAGATTATTTCCAAACTGTCTAACTGGGGGAGCGTTTGTATGGTATATCAACCTCACACCTGGCTCCATTCAAAATTGGCAACAAATGGAAGAGGCATTTCATGCCCAATTTTTCCAGACGGAGCCAGAGGTTTCTATGGCAGACTTGGCAAGATTGAGTCAAAGGCCTGAAGAAAAGGCCACTCAGTTTATTGCCAGATTTAAAAGGGCTCGAAATAAATGTAGGGTCATCCTTCCAGAGCCAGAATTTGTAAGATTGGCTCAAAACGGTTTAGAGTTCAGGCTTCGAAAGAAGTTTGACTCAACTGAATTCAGGGATTTGGTCGAATTGACCTATAAGGTGTCTCGATATGAAGCATTACTAGAGGAAGAACAAGATCGAAATAATGCTTCGTATAAGACATATTATAGAGATCCCAATTATGAGATCGATGCAGCAGAGATTGTGGGTAAAGAGCCTGTAATCTGTGAAGCATTAATTCATAAGGATACAACCATCGATCAGCAGTTTAAAAAGAAGGATTTTCACAGAAAGTACTCTTTTGATTTAACAAAAGCAGATGACATTTTTGATCATTTGCTTGCAGCAAATTTCCTTAAGTTACCAAAAGGAGTAAAACTGCCATCTCTAGATGAACTTAAAGGAAAAGTATACTGTAAATGGCATAATTCTTGGTCTCACTCGACTAAAAACTGCATTGTTTTTCGAGACAGGATCCAAGAGCAAATTCGAAAAGGAAGTTTGAAGTTCCCAGCCAAAACAGAGAAGGCCATGGGGATTGACAGCAACCCGTTTCCAGAAGTTGGAGAAAGCGCGGCTAATGTGGTTGTTCCAAACTTTCAGAACCTATCTCTGCAGGAATTGGAAGAAGTTAATGTGCAAATGCATATTGCCAACCAGACAACTGCCAAGAAGGAGACTGGAAACCCACCAGCCATTGGACAAGGTTTCTCACATCAGAAGGAACACTCTGATGAAGAAGTACTGGATGACGATTCTTTGGAAGCAGCAGTAATGCAGAGGATGTGTCCTAGATGTAGGCTAAGCTACAAATGGTTGAAGGGGCTTCCAGTTGACGGTAAGCAATATTACAGGGACGTTCAGAGGCGTCCTAAGTCAACCAACGCTTACAACAAAAGGCCGTATCCGGCTGGTGACAGACAGCGACCACCAATGGTTGAGCCTACGATGGACAGGATGCATGCTAAAGGCAAAAGGCCCTTGTATGAGTCTAGGCCACTTAACTACTACAGAATGGAGAGCAAACATTCTGAAAGAAGATTAGAGAGGAATTCAGGTTATGGGACTAAAGCCAGAGATTGGCCCCCCAGATCAACCTCACACAGAACAGAAAATGGCCATCTCCATCGAAGGCCAGAATCAAGCTCGAACTATGAGGCTAGAACCAAGCACTTACCTCCACAGCCAGTGCTAAAGATGGCTTCGAAGGTGGAAAAGGGTGATTCAACATCTGAATCAGTAAGCTCTTGGGTGCCTGGAGTCCCAGATTGGTTTGTAATGCAAAACAAACCTAGGGAATTCCCTGCCAGGAGAGATATTGGAATTACAGGCAGAATGGTCAAACCTCCTTTGGTGGCTCCGAACAACTGGGTATTGTTGAAACATCCAAAGACAAAGGAACCAAATATGGTTCCAGTCATTTCCAGATCACAGAGGAGGAAGATTCAGCGCAGGTATACCCAGTACCAGCAAGATCTGAAGGAAAGTGGGGAAAGTTCTTCAATGGTCAAGCCAGAAGGAAAGAAAACTTCGAAGTCAGACCATACTCCAAAACCGACGCTACAAAGTAAAATGGTTTGTAGCAGAGAACAATTGGCCCAAGTTCATTCTGAACTAAAGGCCAGAGAGAAGTCCAGTTTGGCAGGGCTGGAGAAGGCTCTGATGGAAAGTGATAGTGAAATAGAAGAAGAGATTGGCATGAGCCAAAAGAAGGAAATGGCAGAAGAAGAAATGTTCGAAGCCTTCATGGCTGAACAAACATTCCTGACTGAAAGCTTAGTTGAGAAGGATCCTTCGAAGGGATCAGTTAACAATGAAATGCCAGAGTGCAGCATGGAGGATGCTGTTGAAGTCATTGGGCAAGGTAGCCAGGGGGAAGAGAAGGTACAACCAGCCATCCAGTTTGGCTCATTTCCACCTGTATCAGTCAACATGGTACATGTACTACCTCATGAATTCCAGGCTGAAAATGAGGATCAGGAGGACCAAGACATGGATCCAATTCCTGTCTCTAGTGAGGAATCACAAGTGAGTATGGTACAGGATGCTCCTGAAATGGCTATTCCAATGGAAACTGAGTGTGAAAGCGAGGAGGAGGTGAGCATCAACCTCTCATATCCTTTTGAATACCCCTCGAATTCCATGACTCAACATGTTAAGCCTTTGTACATTAAGGCTTTCTTTGATGGGATACAGTTAAACCGAGTCCTAGTAGACAATGGGGCGGCGGTAAATTTATTACCGAAATCTTCTTTGAAGAAATTAGGGAAGAAAAATCCCAGGTTGATCCCAACCAGTACAACCATTGCTGGCTTTGCTGGAGATAAGCAGATGGCCCAAGGAATTCTGCCTATCAATTTAAGTGTGGGAACCAGGGATTGTATGACAGCATTCTTCGTGATCGACAGCAATGCTAAATATAATGCCTTACTTGGGAGAGATTGGATTCACACCAACAAATGTGTGCCTTCCTCTTTGCATCAGAAGATCATGATGGCCCTGGGCAATGGAGAGACAGAGGAGATTGATGCAGATCCTCAACCCTTCATAGCTTGTGCAGACTTTGCAGAAGCCAAGCTGTATATTGAGGGAGTAACCCCACTCAGTATATTGAGGAAAGCTGATGGCTCAGCCGAAGTGACGGCTGATGAGGAAGTGACACACCTGAAGCACTTGGTTCAAGAGAGTGCTGATGAAGAGATTGTCGTTAAAGATGACAATGATGCCTGGTTGTAGGCAAAGGAATGAAGAACAAGAAGCCAGGTCTTTGGCTCTGATCAAATTCTCACCATTGGATGTAAAGGCAATAGTCCAGAAAGTGCAGAAACAAGAAAGTGAAGCCATGATAATTGGCTGTAAACAAGAGCAACAACAGGTCAGAAGTTTGACCCTTGGGAAATATTGTGCATTGGACATTGAGACAAAAGTCCAGGAGATACAGGAAGAGGATGCCCTATGGACAGATTTTGTCTATGAGGTGGAAGGTAAAGATGTTGAACCAAAGAACCTAAAAGCAGAACAAGGTGAGAAGATGGCTTCGAAGGTAGAAGAAATTAGAGAAGAAGCTTCGATAAATCCTCAAACGCAAGATCCCTTAGAAGAAGTAAATCTAGGGGAAGGTTCCATACAACAACCCACTTATATAAGTGCTTGTTTGAATATTCTGGACAGAGACCAGTTGTTGGTTATCCTGAAGAAATACAAGGATTGCTTTGCATGGTCCTACAATGAACTACCAGGATTGGATAGGTCGTTAGTGGAACATAGGCTCCCTATGAAGCCTAATTTCAGGCCATACAAGCAGAAACCAAGAAGAATGAGTCCAGAAGTAATTCAGAAAGTTAAGGAAGAGATTCTGAGACTACTCAAGGCAGGCTTTATTAGAACAGCCAGGTATGTTGAATGGCTATCTAACATTGTGCCTGTAGTCAAGAAGAATGGCAAAATGAGGGTATGCATCGATTTCAGAAACTTAAATCTAGCAACTCCTAAAGATGAGTACCCTATGCCTATAGTGGATCTGCTGGTAGACAGTTCAGCAGGCCATCAAGTTCTATCAATGATGGATGGTCACTCTGGTTATAACCAAATATGTATTGCAGAGGAAGACATCCACAAGACAGCATTCAGATGTCCTGGGAATATTGGCACCTTCGAGTGGGTTAAGATGCCATTTGGTCTGAAGAATGCTGGGGCTACGTATCAGAGGGCTATGAACACTATCTTTCATGACCTTATTGGAGGATATTTAGAATGTTATATTGATGACATCGTGGTGAAATCCCAGTCCATGGAGAAGCATTTGCTTCATTTAGAAGCAGCTTTCGAAAGAATGAGGAAGTTTAAGTTGAAACTCAACCCTCTTAAATGTGCTTTTGGTGTGTCATCTGGAAATTTCTTGGGTTATGTAGTGCACAAGAAAGGAATACAGATTGATCAGAATAAAGCCAAAGCCATCATCGAAGCTAGGCCTCCATCAAGTAAGAAAGAATTACAAAGGTTCCTTGGGCAGGTTAACTTTCTTCGAAGGTTTATTTCTAACACTGCAGGGAAAACTAAAGTATTCTCTTCCTTGTTAAGGCTGAAAGATGAAGAGGAATTTGTGTGGACAGCAGAGCATCAAACTGCTTTCGAAGGTATCAAGGCCTACTTGGCCAATCCTCCAGTGCTGATGCCACCCAAAGGAAACAAGCCCTTGAAGCTATACATAGCGGCAGCAGAAGAATCATTGGGAGTTTTCTTGGCCCAAGACAATGAAGAAGGCAAGGAACAAGCTGTTTATTACCTTAGTAGGTTTTTAAATTCTTGTGAATGTAAATATTCAGCTGTTGAAAAGCTGTGTCTTGCTTTGTATTTTGCTGCAATGAAATTAAGATATTATCTTTTACCTACAACTGTCTTGGTAATTGCAACCACAGATTTGGTTAAATACATGTTATCTAGACCTATGTTAAGGGGAAGAATTGGCAAGTGGATATTAGCCTTATCGGAATTTCATTTAGAATATGTCCCTCAAAGGGCAGTAAAAGGGCAAATATTAGCCAATTTTCTAGCAGATCATCCATCTCAAACAGAGAGCCAAGAAATAATGGAACTTGGTATGGCTAGTGTTGAACCATGGCAAATGTGGTTCGATGGATCGAAGGCCAATGGATTAATTGGGATTAGTATTGTGATTAAGTCTCCACAAGGGGTAGAAACCACGCATGGTTTCAGAGTGGATGAAGCTAGTTGTTCCAATAACCAGGCTGAATATGAAGCCTTAATAGCGGGATTAGAAATCCTTATTGGATTACAAGTACATGCAGTTGACATATTTGGGGACTCTCAATTGGTGGTTAACCAAGTAAAAGGGATTTTCAAGTGTCAAAGCATAAGCATCCTACCATATTATGTTGTTGCATTACATCTGCTTTCTCAGTTTCAAATAGCAAATGTAACCTATGTTCCAAGATTCTTGAATAATAGAGCTAATGATGTGGCTCAGAAAGCTTCGAACTTCAAAAGAAGGGATAATGCCCAAAGGGACATAAGTCAAACAACATATCAAAAATTGATACCACCTTTGAGTAAAAGGAATGTGGTCTTGGAAGTCAATCATAATGACTTACAAGAACAAGATTGGAGGCATCCAATAATGCAGTATTTGATTGGTCCATCTTCGAAGGCCAGCAGGAGAATCAAATTACAGTCCATGCAATATATATTATATGGTAATGCCCTCTACAAAAGAGGGGGAGATGGTTTATTGCTGGAGTGTTTAGGCCCAAAAGAAGCATTAACAACCATGGCTGAGGTTCATGAAGGCATTTGTGGTGCTCATCAGCCTGGTGTAAAGATGAGATGGTTGCTTCGAAGGCATTCCTACTATTGGCCAACTATCCTTAAAGACTGCATAGAATATGCAAAGGGTTGCCAGGCATGCCAGAAACATGGCACAATAAGGCATGTGCCTATAACTGATTTACATGCAGTAGTGAAGCCTTGGCCATTCAGAGGATGGGCCATGGATATGATTGGAAAAATACACCCACCCTCTTCGAAGCATCACTGTTTCATTCTAGTGGCCACTGACTACTTTACTAAATGGGTCGAAGCTAAACCATACAAGGCTGTAGACCAAACAGAGGTTATTGGGTTCATTAAAGATCTGATCCATAGATTTGGTATTCCACAAACCATAACAGTTGATAATGGAACTGTGTTCGATGGGAAAATGGTGAAAGCTTTTGTGGCAGAGTTTGGAATTAGCCTTGTTAATTCCACACCTTATTATGCACAAGCCAATGGTCAAGCTGAATCATCCAATAAGTCCTTGAAAAAAGGAATACAAAAGGTTGTGGATGATAATCCTAGGGATTGGCATAATCTATTGATAGATGTGTTATGGGCTTACAGAACCTCCCCAAGGTCAAGCACAGGAGTTACTCCTTATGCCTTAGTGTATGGGCATGATGCAGTTTTACCTGTGGAGATTAATGTTAAATCTTTGAGGGTAAGATGCCAAGATCAAGTAGATCCTGAGCAGTACCATCAAAGTATGTGCTTAGAATTAGAAGGCATAGATGAAGCCAGAATTTTGGCATTAAACAACATTATTTTCCAAAAGAAGAAAGCAGCCAAGAATTATAATAAGAGGGTCAAACATATTGGCTTTGATGAAGGTAATTTGGTATGGAAAACAATACTCCCAATAGGGATTAAAAGCCATAAGTTTGGCAAATGGTCACCTAACTGGGAAGGACCATATCAAATTCATAGAGTTCTGCCTTTTGGAGCATACCATTTAAGAAATTTGAATGGGTATGTACATCCCAAGAAGATTAATGGCAGATACTTGAAGCCTTATTTTCCAACCATTTGGGAAACACAAGGAATAAAATAAACTTCATGTACAAACACACAAGACACTCAGATAATAGATAAGGGCCTGATTTTTTCATAAAGAATCAAGTACATGGTGCCACAAATTGGCCCAAAAATCATTACAATGTTTCAATTGTTTTTGTACAGTTGATTTCCTACTGTTAAGTGATGGAAACAGGTGAATAGCTGCAGCCATGTCTTCTTTTCGTTCGGACAGTTCTTGGTTGGTGATTTGCAATTTGGTGTCAGTTCGAACCAAGGCCTGGTTTACTGCAGCTAAATCTTCCTCAAGTTGAGCTTTCCTCTCCAGCAGCTGACTTCGAAATTGGGAACTAGAAGAATGTTGTTCCTTGAGATCTGATATTTCGGTATGCACCTGAGAAACAAAACGCTGATCCCTAGCCAATTTCTCATTGGCAGTATTGGCAGCATGACAAATGTTGATATAGAAATCAATAGTAGCTGCAGCTTGGGATAGGTGATTTGAGACGTTCATACTGGACTGCTCAGCAATATTACAGCACTGAAGAAACCCATTCCTGATAATAGGCCTTTGTAGAGCCTCGAAGGGGATTCTCGAAAAGGAAGTCAACAGTTCCAGGCATGTGTCCAGGTCTACTGAAGGTGCAGAAGACTTGCTATTAGAAGAAGGAGGACTCTCAAAAATCTCCAGCAAGGAGTCAGCCAAGACTAATGGCTCAGCTTCAGCACTAAATGTTGGAGAGGTAGAAGGTACGTCGAAAAGACTAGCAAGTCTTCCTTCGAAGATGTCTACCTCATCCCTAGACATGAAGGGCATAGAAAGTATTGTGGTGGAAGGCACAGAGAGCTGCATGGGGATAGGAGAAATGGATGGAGCCTCTCTGGCAGCTTCTATGGTTTTAGCCACCAATGAATCTAGCGAAGAGGGGCTGGAAATAGGCATAGGTGATGAACCATGAATTGGAGAACTACCAGCACCCTCTGTGGAAGAATCAACTGCCACTGGGATTGGAGTAACAGCTGGAATATCCTTGGAAGAAGGAAGAGCAAGGCTCGAAGAGGGAATGGACTGAGGTAGATTGAAAGTCAGGAAAGGAAGGTATGGTTCTAGGCCAAGAAGAAGAGATGCAGGAATGTTGGGACTCAAGGAAGGTACAGGAAGCGTAGGCTTGGGAAGTGGAAGTTGTATTTGAACAGTCTTCACATTTTGCATCTGGTCAACTTCAACTGAAACTGGAAGAGGCCCCATGGGAAAGATAAGCGCAGTGGTTGTTACTGCAGAAGGAAGAGAGGTAAAGCAATGTCAAACTTCAAATATTTAAAGCTGAAGAAGGAAAAATAGCAGAAGTATGAAAGAAATTACTTGTTTCAGAAATGTTGATACTGATAGGAGAACTACGAAGAGAATAACGTTCGACAATTTGTTGTCTTCGAGCAGTTTCTCTTTGTAACATATCAGCAGCAGCAGCTTCATCTCTCAGAAACTGTTGCTGCCGTTTCTTCTCAGCCCTCTCAAAAACGATTATTGCTTTGGAATGTTCCTGTTCTACTGCCTTGGCGGCGGCTTTATGAATCGGATCTTCCACCAAGTCAGCAGCAGAAACAGTCATCTTCTTTCTCTTCCTCCTTGGCAGTGATACTACTGTTTCTTCTTCAATCTCCCTCTCTTCAATTCGGGTTTCAGATTTTTCAGAGGTAAGTGCTTTCTCCGTTACTGTAGTGGGTGCTTCGAAAGAAGGATGCTTAGTTGTATCAGGAAGGGAGGCAACTATCTTTTGTTTCTTTGTTCTCTGCAAAGGCTCTTGTTCAACCTCTTCTTCTCCCAAGGATTCGGATTCCTCAGGAGGAAGGACTAGCTTTCTTTTTTGTTTTTGTTCTTGTTGTCTCTTTTTGAGAACAGCTAAAGTTTCAGCTCTCTTGGGAGATTCTTCGTGTGGGGGCCCTGCACCAAAGAACAAAAGAGTAAAGGGAATGAACAAAAGATTCAAAAGAAAGGAAAAGAAGAAGTCTGAAAATATTTACCCTTCTTCGAAGCAGCTCTAGTAACTCTAGCCGGAGGGGATGAAGCTGTAGGTTTAGTTGTGGCAGCCTCATGAAGAGGGGGAATGTCCCTAGATGTCGCTGACTTAGCCTTCGAAGGCACTCCTAATCCTACCAGCAAGTCATGGGGATGTTCAGATAAGCGCACTTCCATATTGACTGTCCACCAGTTCTGGAATCTTTTCAAGACTGAGCCATACGGAAGAAAGGGGACAAATTGGAACTCATTCAACTCTTTCAGTAGTTTGAGAATTGCCGTCTCTAGTCTGGATTTAGATATTTCGAATCTCTGACAGTAAGATGGACATTCGAGAGACTGCAAAGAGGAACTGGTATCCCTTGGGTGAGTCCAAATTGTCTGGCAAATTGAGAAGGGCAGTACACCTCAGATATGCATTTGTAGGCTCGAGGGTTTAAACTACCAATGAACAATTCCCTTGGTAGTAGTATAGAGGCCCACATGTCTTTGTGAGGAGAAGTGGAGCATTCTTTATCAGCCAGGAAAGCTTGCAGCCAAGTTGGTCCTTTATTGGCTTCAAAAGGACAAAAGAAAGAGGCAGATGGAGAAATGGGGAGTTGATAAAAGAAGGTAAAGTAGTAAGCGAAGGAAGCGGGGTAAAGGGCAATCCTAGCATACTTTTCCCCATAAGTACTAGGATCCTGAACAAGGAATCTTAGACATTTGGGGTGTAGGTCAGTGAAATAGGCGAAGAGCCAAAGTTGAAGCACCCAGAAGGGACCTCCTTGGTTGGCGTCAAGAGGTTTTTCACAAAATTGGGAACAGACTCTGTAGACATGACCTAAAAGATAAGGAGCAAGAGCTATATGTTTTTTCAAGACAAGTGCCTTCGCGAGAGGAACAAACTCAGGCATAATCCTCTGAGATGAGGTGCAAAAGAGGAATTTGCATAACCAATATAAAATGAAGGAGAATAGCTCTCTGTCCCTCACAGGACCTTCCCTTTTATTTTCAGACTTTACGAAATCACTGTAAGAGGAGCTTAAGGATGGAAGAGAAAACTTAATAGGAAGATCTGGGTAGTTGGGAGTAAATGGAGAACCATGGGGGGAAAGCCCTAAGAGATGGCAAATATCAAGAACGGTGGGGGCCATCATGCCGCACCGAAATTGAAAGAAATTAAAAGCCATATTCCAGAAACATAAGGCAGCAGGTATCAAGAAAGGGTCCTCAGGAATGATGAACCTGGAAAGACGAAGGGCATCGAGGATACAGAGTTCTTGCAGGTCATCTTCTCTCGCAAGTACAACTCTGTCATACCATTCTTCCCATTCAGTCCTCATTGTCGGCCAGCAACGGTGAGGACGATTCACCCTCCAGTTTCCCCAATCAAGCCCTACCTCGTAAAGAAGGAAATGGTCCTCCAAGCGAGGATATAGGGCTGCGAGTTGAGCAGGAGCTTCCCGAAAAATAGGGCCAAGGACGTATTCCTGTTTGTTGCTATGACGAGGCACGAAAAGACGTCCATCTATGTCGCTTGACTCACCAGATGATAGTTTGGTGATTTCTTCATCGATACATCGCTTCAAAGCCAAGGTAGGACTAATACGATCGCCAGTAAACACTTTTAATGAAGAAGGATCCATTGATAGCGAGTAATAAGGAAGAGGGGTTTAACAGGAGATCGGTAGGGTTTATGTGTCAAAAGAGCAAGTGATTTCAGAGTACAAAGCAAAGGGGCTTTTAGAAGGCTTTGTGTCTGAAAAATATATTGCGTAAATCGTTATGTACTAAAAGTACGAATGTGAGGAGACTCTTCCAATATTGATAGTTTTGGAGGGAAGAACGCATTCTGAATGTTGGCGTCAGCTTCGAAGAAAGGTATTTGGCTTCGAAGCCAATTTTGGCTCCAAGAAACCAAATAAAAACGGCTTCGAAATACAGAATCCGGCTTCGAAGCATGCTATATGTTTTGGAGATGCTATTAAGACAGCATGAGTTGCTTTTCGAAGCAAGAGTGGTCAAAATTGATTGGCTATTTTAATTACGACCATATATTGGTTACAGTTAGCTTTGAAAAGTAAGGTTGTTAAATTCGAAGCACTAATTTGAGATAATATTAACCAAATTGTCAATTTTTACTCCATCAATTGGAAAAAGACATGTTGGTTCTCTTTTAGTGTTTCATTAAAGTTAAGTGAGTCCAGATGCGGAAAATGAGATTATTTAATTCGAGGCTCTGAATTGGCTTTTAAAGGCAAGAGGAAACAGAGTCAAACAAATGCAGAAAGATTTTGCTTGTATTAAAGCCAAGACAATTACTTTAAGTAATTCTATTTGGGTACAAATTCGAGCTCATAAAAATAAGGAATAGAATAAATAACAAGATCATGGAATTTCATCCAACAATGATCAATGAATGTTTGTTCTTTCTTTATTATATCTTCCATCTCCTCTAAAGTTGGCTGCATGAGTTGGTGTGCTCTCACTACATAGTAGAGCTCTTCAGCCTTTGTTTCGAAAGCCTCTTCCCTCAATCTTTGTTCCAACTCACCTATAACTAAATCATCCCAATACGTAGAATCTTTATTCTTGAAGTCATCGAAGTCTTCAATGAAATTTTCTGCTTCGTATTGGGCATGAATTCGGAGAGATGAAAGTTGATCCAAAGATTGGGTGGCGATCTTGGAATTTCGATGCCAGTGGAGGAGTACTGGGAGTTGACTCAGGAACATGTGAAGTTCTGCTTGGGCAATGGGGTTAAGGATATGGCCCCTAGTCAGAATATCACAAGCCCATCGAAAATTCTCGAGAGGGATGTCATCCTCAAGAACATTGAAGGGCAAGTGAGAAAAGGCCGCAAGAAGAAGTTGAGCTTGTTTCCGCTCAAATGGAGTTGGAGATGATGGAGGTTTGTAAGGAGGAAAGATTTTGTCCATGGAAAGAGCAAGCCTTAATTTCTCTGTCCAAGAAAGAATAGGAGATGGAGAAGGTGTAGATACTTCTATTCCAGAGGATGGAGAAGGTGTGGATGCTTCTATTCCAGAAGATGGAGAAGAAGAAGTAGATGCTTCAGTTAGGGGAGATGACACAGGGATGGGAGGAACAAAGGCATTAATGTAGGCAAGCCAGTCAGAAGAGCAGATCTGCGCTTTCTTGGCTAAAAATGAAGGGGTATATCCTTGTGATTCTTCCAAACATCGAGCAGTGTGCATTATCCTTGTGGGCATGGAAGATGTATACCAAGCCACAAGCAAATTCTCCTCTAAACTGCGTCGAAGGTCGATGGGCACATAAGGATAAACCACCGAGCTTCGAGCGTAGGAAGGAAAATCTAAAGGGTCAGTGAACTCAATAAAATGATGATTGATTCGTTCCCTCAAATCCCAGGACTCAGGTGTTGACCAGTTCGTCCATCCAGAAGCCCCAGAAGATGAAGAAGTTGTAGCTTCATCCCAAGTGGAAGTTTATGAAGAAGAACTTCCTAAGTCCATATTTGCAATTTGTTGAAGCAAAGGTTTGAGAG
Source organism: Camellia granthamiana (assembly GCA_036172215.1). Taxonomy (NCBI): domain Eukaryota; kingdom Viridiplantae; phylum Streptophyta; class Magnoliopsida; order Ericales; family Theaceae; genus Camellia; species Camellia granthamiana. The sequence goes on from JAXFYN010000072.1 coordinate 386,073, forward strand.
TAGTTCGTTCAAGGTGCGTGGGGAGTTTAGAGGAAGAATTTCTTGTATCAATAAATTTGTAAACCAAAGGATGGAGGGCAATGTGTTCGTAATCCAAAGGTTGATAATCTGCGAAAGCCTCCATGACCTGAATATAGAAAGGCGGGTAAAGGTGGCTAATAAATGCGTAAGGATTCTTTCGAGGGGAAACAGCATTACTCAATGGCTCTTCGTATGCTCGATCAATAGAGTGGGAAGGTGATTGAGTCATAATCCGTTCGAATGCTGAAAGTATTGGAACGATCAAACAAAGTCAAGAGTTAATGCAAATAATCACCAAATAGGTGACGGTTGTGTTTCCTGAAGATAGATTCTATGCACGTTCCAAAAAAGCGCGGGAAAAGCTTTTGATCCACTAATATCTCCAAGTATTGGATATATTAGTGCGGGGGGTAATGTTGGCTACATATTTTGTAAAAGCCAATTACAATTCGACACGTGGCAGAATGAGGGTATTATGGGAAGATGATTTTAACCTTCAATCTCAATCATACACGTGGCGATAAATATTGGTTCTCAAGTGGTCTGAGTAGCACTAGATTAGTAATGAGATACAAGGTGACGTGGCCTCAGCGGTTACCTATATTTCAAATTCAAATACAGGTGGGAAGTTCAATTACAAGTGATGGCGTAGTGGAACTATTTCTAAGGCAGCATGATCAGCGATCATGGAGGAGCAGTTCGACGGTTCGAAATACAGTTCGAAGGTCATCCTGGACAAGTATAAATAGCAAGGAAGTCCCCAGAAAAGCCCCCCAGACTCAGATCATACAAACCAGTCTTTATCTCATATTTATCTTTCCAGTTTTACCTTTTCTGTACTTTAAATACTTGTTCTTTAAATACCTGCACTGTACTTCAATTCAGAGGAGTAGTTTCAAGTAGATTCAAGTAGACTGTTGCTGTAAACCTCCTCGAGGCTGAGTTTGGACTATTGTAAGTATTTATGTTAATGAAAATACTTCAATTGTTCCTCATATTAATTGTTGTTTCTTTTAATTTCTCCTAAAGTCAAGCCGCCAGTAAAAGTCCTCTTCATTGAGGCTGAAAGAACTGAAACATAGTCGCCTGATAATTGATTGGCAATTATAATTTCTGTAAGGACTGATTGATCCTTGCTGGCACGCTCGCATTTACAAATATATCCTTCGAAAAGCCAAAAAGCCAACACATATGTTGATATACTAATTGATATACCAATTAATACATATAGTACTATTGTATTTTTATTTTATTTTTTTGTGTATGTGACAATGTGGTTAATGAGATTATCCCTCCGTTTATTGGAGTTACTGTTGAACGGTTCATGGAAATTATTTTAGATTTTTTTTTTAATGATATGAATCGTTCAAATTTTAAAGAATATTAAGTAGAACATACTTGTAAAAAATAAATTAATTAGATATCGATAGACCCTTCATCAACTTGCATTTGTATTCAGTTTAATATTTATATATACAAATGCAAGTTGATGAAGGGTCTATTGATATCCAATAAACTTGATTTTTTACAAATATCTTTTAATCAATATTTTTTAAAAATTAAACAGTTCAACAAAATAAATTTGAAATAATTTCTAAGAACCACATAATAATTATTGCTGGGCAAGCCATCCAATAGTAATCCCTAATTCCCATTTTATTATTGGTTTCATATGCCTCTGTTTGGGAAGATGGGTTGGGTTAGGTTTGGGGTTATTTTAGCTATAAAAAGACAAAATAGGCTTTTTAGTCCAATAAGATAAAATATCACATCCAACCCATAATTATTATATTTTTTCTCTTTCGAAAAGTTAAAAAATTTAAAAAATCCTTCCCAAACGAGACTTTTTAATCCCAAGCTAAAACAACCAAAAAACTAAAAAATCAAAAAACTAACCCACTTCCTAAACGAACCCATAATATCATACGTCCTTGGTAATATCATATCATCGTTGTGATTAATTTTTATTTGAAAGTATGACATTTTTATTATAACGCCCCATATCTTGTGATGTCAACAATTCAACAGCCTTTACGGCTCTTCCCAATCATGTTTGATTAGCCTCTTATAAGTGGAAATTGAATTAATAATGGGACTGTTTGTTACCGTTTTTGAAGAGTGATTATAGTTTATTCTAATTTGAAAGTCTGTATTATTTAGTGTAACTTTAATTATAACTTATTAAGCAGAAATAATTTAAATAAGTTTAAAAAAATAAATTATTTAAAAGTTGAGATATAAGTACTTTTAACTTTTACTTTTTAATTATTAACTTTTAACTTAAAAAAAACTCTAACAAACAGGGTCAACATCACACTAAAATTATATTCAATTGTAACAAAATGGCATGTGATTAATAGCGCACAAAATTACAAATTCCTTTATAGGGTGCCAGTGACATTTTCATTGGGCGTTGGAATTGTATTAATGCATTACAATATATAATAATTTTAAAGAGAACTTTTTTGTTTGGAAAATTCTAAATATACATAAAATTTAATAAAAATAATGTGACAATATCATTATTGTAAATAATGACATGTTTAATGATGTTTTTTTTTTTTTTGAAATGAATTGTCCATAATGAACTACATTCATTTGTATAGCATTACTCTTTTTGGCAATACAAGTAAAACTTTTGTTGTAAAAAAATATTAGAAAATCAATTTCAATTGTCATGGAATCATCACAAAAAGGTCAATCCCAAAATTTCAAAAAATAAAAATAAAATAAAAAACAAAAAACAAAAAACTTTTAATGATGAAATTTTAAAATGTCATTAAGAAATGTACTTTTAAAAACTAAATAATTCAGTGTCAAAAGATTTATTTTTTAGACAAATTATAATTTTCACCTCGATTTGGTGCCTATTTATGAAGCAGGCTGGTGCCAATTGTGAAACAAAAGCAATCCTCATTAGCCTCTTTTCCATTGTCTGCAATGGAACTATACTCGTTTGTAAATGTTGTAAGGGGACTAGTAATGTTGTTCCGGCACTGTATGGAGGATACTCAGAAAGGGCATACGTGACATTTTTAGTAGGTAATGGTGATTATGTGAAAGGCGTGGTTGCATTGGCTAAGTGTTTGAGAAAGGTGAAGAGTGCATACCCACTGGTGGTTGCAATCATGCCGGCCGTGCCGAAGGACCACCGTAAGGCCTTGAGGTGTCAAGGTTGTGTCGTTCATAAGATCATCGAGCCGCACTGCCAACCGGAGAGTCAGATTCCGATTGAAAGGATCCAGAGTGAAGCCTTGTACTCCAAGCTGTGTGTGTGGACTGTAAGTACTATACTCCACCAAGCCTTGTACTCCTAGCTAGCTTTGGCCATTCATGCTCGTGCCTTTCACAATCTTTTTATTGCTTGTGCTTGGGCTCAGTTTTGAGTTTTTCCCTGAGATTTAGGGGGCCCAAGACGACTTTCGGAAATAGGACCTTTCTTACATTAAAAAAAAAAAATTGATAGATAAAACGATAAGTTACAACAACTTTTTTATTTGTCTATCCTTGTCATCTCTAAGAAAATTGACAACATTACTTCTTATAGGACCTCTTTTAACTAATAAATCTCTGAAATTCTTATCAATGTTGTCCAAATTACTTGGGTCATTAATATTTAAAGGTCCATATTCAACATTAAAATCTTCACTTTCAATGGGTTCCTCATTCACCAAATCTTCATTCTCATTCTCATTCAAACATTTAATAGGCTCTTCAACACCCAAATCTTCATTATCATTCTCATTATATTGATTAAGTTCTTCAATTACCAAATCTTCATCAACCAAACATGAACTTTCTACTTGTTTCTTGCTACCAAAAAATTTATCAAGCGCTCCCAATTGAGATTGAATAAAAAATTTTAATTTTTGCTTCTTTTTCCTTTTTTCACATCAAGAAATATACTGCCTAGGATGCATGACTACTCTATATAATCACAAATCCACACAAATTCACAATCACTGATCTCTGCAAATAATATACTTTCGTAATTAGAGCATAACAAAAATTATAGACTTCCACTAAAGCACATAAATTAGGAAATTTTCTAATTTAAAGAACAAATTATATAGGGCAAGAAATTAGGAGGAAAATTAGGGGGGAACTTAGGGCAAGAAATTAGGGGAAAAATTAGGGCAAAAACTCCCTCCATTTAAATGTGATATATATATATATATATATATAGAGAGAGAGAGAGAGAGAGAGAGAGAGAGAGAGAGACTCACAGTTTTGATGCCCAAAATCGTTAATGCTCAGCAGCGTCCGTCAAATATAAAGGAGAGGAGAGGAGAGGACTGAAGGTGGACTCACACGGTTTCATCAGTCCAATGCAAGAGAGAGATTAGTCCAATATGAGAGAAAGAGAGATGTGTTTCTTTTAATGTTTCTTTCAGTGAGAGTGACCCACGTGAATTCATTCTTCTCAGCCTTAGGGTGGGTATTATGATGTGCTTCTTGTTTTTGGGCCCATGTTGAATTGGGCCTCTATTATGATTTTTTTTTTTTTTTTTGGCTCCATGTTCAATTGGGCTTATAATATTTGGATTTTTTTTTTTTTTTTTAATATCTAAAACACAAAATCATATTTTGGAGCTCTATTTTCAGCCCAAATCTGGGGCCCCAAGGCACAGGCCTCTTTGGCATGCCCTCAGGGCCGGGCCTGCTCTCTCATATTGGAAAAATTATATCAGTCGTTCATACACATAGTTCATTGTGTTATTGTGGCTATTACAATTTTAATTTGCTCGATTTGATCTTAAATTTTGAATTATATCTTAATTTGGTTAATTGAAAACCATAATTAGGATTTTTGACAAAAATATCACTTGTGAGGGTACGTTTGACAATTGACTAATATAGCCAAAAAATCATTAAAACAATAAAAAATAAGAGAGTTGTTATTTTCACTCCACTTTATTCTAAATATACTCTCTTTTTTGTCCTTATTATACATAGTTACATTAATACCATTTCACACAAATACAATCCCTCAAAAAATTAAAATTCCAAAGGTATTAATTCAATTATGTATAGTAAAGACAAATAAGAAAGTGTATTTGGAACAAAATAAAGTGAGAATAGCGACTCCCAAAAATAAACCCAAAAAAAAAAAATATTCAAGGATTTCCTTTTATTTTCTCTATTTTTTGCATGTTTTTCTGTAACAATCCAACTTTCCCAATCACTAGTTTTTTTTGTTTTTCTTTTTTGTTTTTGTTTTTTTGTTTTTTTTTTGTTTTTAACAAAAAAATAAAAAACGTACCAAAAAAATCACTTTCCAAATCAACCATCATTAACACATGCCATTTTTCTAGGGTAAAATAGTAAATTTACCAATATTGCTTATATCCAGTAGTAAGTTGTCACTGAGTTGATTCCATATAATTTTGTCCTAAATTCTAAATGTGATTTCATTTAATCAGAGAAGGGAGAAAGGGGAGGAAGACGAGAACAAGAAGTGGAAGGTGGTGGTCTGCCATGCTATTTTTGTAACTAAAAAAACCCACAATAAATTAGTTCTCTCCAATAAAATTAATCTACATAATAATATCAAATCTAACATGTTCCAATCCACGTTTCTCATAATGGTCGTTAGAGAGCCAATTAAATATATAGCACAAAAATATATGCCTTATTGCTTATGTAAATAAACAGAGATTGGAGTTTTGTTTGAAACATAGTAATTAATAGGTGTTCTTAAATGTCCAGTTGGAGAAGTACAACAAGATGTTCTATTTGGATGCAGACATCCTAGTTGTTGACAACATCGACCATCTCTTGGACCTGCCCACCGGCTACTTCTATGCTGTCCCTGACTGTTTCTGTGAGAATACATGGAGCCACTCACCTTAGTACTCCATTGGGTACTGCCAACTATGCCCGGATAAGGTCAGATGGCCAACTGAGATGGGTTCAACCCCCTTCTTTGTACTTCAATTCTGGGTTTTTTGTGTTCGAACCTAGTCGTGAGACTTACCAAAACATGCTCATGACTCTACACATCACTCCACCAGGAATCTTTCGAGATCAGGTAAGTTATAGCGTGATTTAAATAATTGTATGAGATTTGCATCGGTATGTACTATACAAACAATACATATCAGTGAATATTAGTATTGAAAGTTTAAGGTTGCGTGTGGTAGAATTTTATAAATATGATTTAAGAGTATGAGTTGTATTTTAAGTTTGTGAGCTGTGGAATTATGATTTGAGTGTAGAAAATTTGTTTGGTTATGGTTTTTGAATAGAGTGTTGAATTGTGTTTTGAATTATACATGGAATTGAGTTTTGAAAGTTTGATGTGACATGTGAAATAAGAAAATTTGTTTGGTGATAAGTTTTCAAAACTTAATTCAACCTATAATTGATAATGAAACACACAACTCATATATCGATATCCGTATTTTTGATCAACAGTCATAACCAAACTATTTTTAAAATACTCAAATAAAAAAATGATTTTTTTTTCAATTAATTGTTTTTAAGTAATTTTTTTTGAATAATTTTTTTTTTAAATAACTTCTATGTCAATTAATTTTTCTGTCCATTCATTTTTTAGGCCTGTACAAACATTTTGTACAATACGTTTTTAATATTTTTCAAAAATTTTGTTGAAGTCAACAACTTTGGAGATTACATATTGATAAAAATTAACAAAAATCAGTGTGTTTAATATTTTTAAATACAAACCAAAACGTAAACGTTACAAAATATTATCAACATTTTTTCATTCATTACATTTTATTAATTTAATAAAAAAATCGTTTCTTTTTGTTGGGGGATTATTATACTTTGAATCTCACCCACCCGTGAAGGTCATATAATTGGGGGTAAGAGTGATATTTGTGTATAAAATGACCAATTCGCCCCTTTTGATTTGAATGGCAGGTTGTTATGTAAGAACAAAATGAAAAGGGTAATACTGTAATTTCACTCATCCAATAGACCTTACCCTCCTCTGCTGGGTGTCAGTTCATCACTGTGGAATAAAGAAAAAGAAAGAAGAAGCCAAAAACCTGCACACAGTCAATAATCAGTATACGGAAAAAATTAAAAATAAGTAAGGGGAAAAAAAATAGTAAGAAATGAAAAGTAAATGAGAAAAAATAAATAAAGAAAAAACCCTTCTGGACCTTCTGAACCTCAGCCTTTATATAAGTCATTATCTCTGCATTTAACCACACTATCTTCACCATCTCATTCCAACAACTTCAGCAACTCCTTCACCCTACAATATTAACTACATTTAGTGTACATATCTGTGTAAAGGAAGAGAGAAGAGGTTAGTTTGAAGCACAATTCATATTCTTGATAGCTTCAGAGCTAAGTTGCAGGAAGGCAAATTGCAGGCGAAGAATCACCATACGGGACAACCAGCCGGTCATCCGGTTTCAGCCACCAGTTTGCTTTTTGCGCTTAGTTTCACTATCTGTTGGTTGCCTTTTAGCAAAGGCTCAGTTTTCCTATCTGTTTCTGTTTTTTTTTTCACACCAAATCATACATTTTACTATACATTTTTCATATATATTTTTTAACTTTTGCAGTCATCATGCCGAGAACAAAAAGAACGAGACCCGAACGTGGTGAAACCTCTAACCCTGTACAAAGTGAACCACAGCAACAACATCATGCTATCCAACTGTTGATTTTCTTACATATAATCATGAACAAGCTTATTCCAATTTCGCTAATCGACCAATTGTTATGGGGAGAAAGGTAAATCTACCTTCTCAATATAATCCACTGTTGCTTGGCAGACTAGATACGATGGGATGGTTACCTTTAACTAATTTACCACATAAGGTATATCCCTGTCTTGTATATTTATTTTACCTTCACTTGACATTTGCTGAGGAACAAGTGGAATCGTTCAGCCTGACCTCTTATGTGAAGGGGAAAGTAATCACACTCAACCCCCGCACTTTCGCACAAATTATGGGAGTTGAAACAGGAGATTTGCAATGCCATTTTTAAACTGAGGCTCAGTTAGCTAACATTGTTAGTGATCGAACTGAGATTTATACCACAATTTGTGAGAGCCGATTCACCAGCACTAATTTACAAGCAAGACATTTAAAACCCCACTTTCGTATTCTTCATCGATGGATAGTTGAAAATGTCACTCCCAAAAAAAGACATTTTAATGTCGTTCCATGTTTTAATGTTTATTTATTATATTGTTTTGAAATTGGGCAAAAATTAGATTTATGCTTCATATTACTGAGAGAAATGATGGTTGCAAAACTTGGTATTCTAAGTGGCCGGTCACTACCTTTTGGAGCTTTGTTAACCAAAATTTTCAAAGCGCATCATGTCAACCTTGAAGGTGAAGTAGATGTGAGAATCACTTCACCAATTTCTGAGTACACACTGACCCGAGCTGGTGGTACTGAAAACTTACCGGGCTCTATTAATTTTGAAAATGAACCAATACCTGATGAGAAAGAATCCAATGACAATGCCATGCCACCAAATGAACAACCCCAATACTGGACTAATTATTTAGCGTTGGAATAAGAACGGTACAATCAGCGCTTACAATGGGAACAACAAATGGCTAATCAGGTCAATACATTGGGTACTCGGTTCGATGAATTTGCCGCCGCTCAGAACTCACTAATTCAACAATTTGGTGAGTTTCGTGTAGACTCAAGGAGACATGATGAAGTGACAAGGAACCGCATTGATTAGATTGACCATCGAGTCACTCAGGTGTACCATCACTACTTCCCTCCACGTCCACCACCACCTGATAATGATGCTTAACTTGTTTCGATGAGCGTTTAAGTGGTTCACACATGCTGTGGTTACATTTTGTTTTCTTATTTTGTTGTGGTTATTTTGTTTTCTCATTTTGTTGTGATTATTTTATTTTGTTATTTTGTTGTAATCTTTTGTATTGACGTAATGAATAGTCAATTTTTTTTCTGCACGGTAAAATTAACCAGTGACAATGTTATAACAATTTGTGAGTTATATTATAAAATTAAAAAAAAAATTCGTCCAAAATTAATAAAAAGAAATTAATAAATGTGTAACAAAGCCTTCATTTCAATAAAATTAAAAAATTAAAATTAAAAAAGTCTACGAATTAATAAAAAAATTTAAATTAATAACAAAACCATTATTTTAATAAAATGAAAAAAACAAATTAAAAAAATAATCGGCTCAAATGAAATAAAACAAGTTAAAAATTAATAATTATACTTTTTTTTTAATAAAAAGGAAATAAAAATTAATAAAAACTTATTTGGTATAATATTTGAAAATAACAAAACCATTATGTTAACATGAACAAAAAAACAATTAATAAAAAGAAATTAAAATTAATAACAAAGCCTTCAAATTGTTTGAAAATGAGAAAAGTAAAATAATAAAAATATGTCGTCTACAAATTAATTATAAAAAATTTAAATTAATAACAAAAACATTATTTTAATAAAATGAAAAAAATAAGTTAAGAAAAAAAAATCGGCTAACATGAAATAAAAAAAGTTAAAAATTAATAATTATGCATTTTCTTTAATGAAAAGGAAAAAAGAATTAGGCTTGGTTTAGGATTTCAAAAAAAAGCCAAAAAGTTAAAAAAGTTACTCAAAAAGTTAAAAAGTTATCACTATTCACAAAAAAAAAATATTAAAAAATAATTTTACACAAAACAAATTTTCAAACAATTCTGATGTGGGACAGGCAGAGCTCACTTTTTGGAAACGAGCTTCTATTTAGGTGCACTAATAACTAGTGTTGTTCGGCCCGTGGGGACCCATCACGGGTTCCGTTTTAATAATCTGAACCGTTAATGTGTAGAAATCGTCGAGTACTATATGTCTGTGAAAAATCACGTTGATCAGATATCAGTAACTATATGATCAAATCAGTTAAAATTTATAAAATGAATGGTGTTATAGTTAACGGTTGAAAACAAATTAATCCGATCAGATAGCTATCGATATCCGATCAACGTGATTTTTTACAAGAAGATAGTACTTGACGAATTCTACACATTAAACGATTTTGATTAGCAAAATGGGACCCATGGTGGGTCCCCACGGGTCGAACAACACCTCCAATTCAATGCCCGAAAAATAGAGAACCATCTCCCAGCCTCTACTGTACCAACGCTGTCCCTGCATTCAGCCCACCGTACCACCTATTCTATCCAATCTTCTCTTATACACTAATTTATACAATTTTTTAATACACTTTTTTTCGTAAAAAGTCAAAAAGTTATCTCAAACAACCATCTTTTTTTTCTCAACTTTTTAGTCCAAAAAGTCAAAAAAGTGGACTTATTTAGGACACCCCAAAAAAGAATTAATAAAAACTTGTTTGGTATAATATCTGAAAATAACAAAACCATTATGTTAACATGAACAAAAAAACAATTAATAAAAAGAAATTAAAATTAATAACATAGCCTTCAAATTGTTTTAAAATGAGAAAAGTAAATTAATAAAAATATGTCGTCTACAAATTAATTTTAAAAAATTTAAATTAATAACAAAACCATTATTTTAATGAAATGAAAAAAGAAAAAAACAAATTAAGAAAAAAATGGAGGCTAAAATGAAATAAAAAAAATTTAAAAAGTAGTAATTATATATTTTCTTTAATAAAAAGGAAAAAAAATTAATAAAAACTTGTTTGGTATAAAAATTACTAACAAAACTATTATGTTAATAACATGAACAAAAAAAAAAAAACAATTAATAAAAAGACATTTAAATTAATAACAAAGCCAAAATTTCAATAAAATGAAAAAAGTAAAGTAATAAAATAATGTCGTATACAAATTAATAAAAAAAAAATTAAAATTAATAACAAATCTATCCATGGCCAACAAATTTTTTTTTAATAAAAAGTTAATGAACATCATAAACTGAATGAATATCATAAACTACAATTTTTGCATGCATCATTCAACCATCAAATTCAATAAAGTGTTTGACCCTGCATATTATACATTGCATCAACAACATATTTAAGTGTCTTCATTAACGTAATAACATTTTGTTGATTGACCATGTGATGATCTTTGTGTTCCCTTTCCTTTAATTGTCATTTAGCCCAATCGTTGTCCTTATTGTTAGTTCTCCTACAAAAAGAGAAAAGAAGTCATTAAATTCACAGTTACGTAAAATGGGCGAAGTTATGTAATAAAGGTGCCATAATGATTGAAACTAGTAAAATAATTATACATTTAAAACCATTAGTCACTACAAGATTTACTTGCCTTGTTCACATCACAAATCTATCCATGGCCAACATGATTTTGCCACATAGCAGTAGCAATTGCATCCCTAAAGTTAGATTGGTACGTTAACCCATGTTGTGACATGTCAACATAGTCAGTTTGGTCTCCAACAAGCCCGTCTGCTTCCGCTTCTGTGGCCATTTCATTATCAGCTTCTATGAAAAATAGGTCCATATCTGCATGCAAACGGATCCAATTATACAGTACACAACATGCAATCACGAGAGGGCCTTGTCTTGTAGACATATAATTTGGTATGGACCGCAATATTGGGAATCGCTTCTTCAGAACACCAAATATTCTTTCTATGACATTGCGTAACGACGAATGTTGATGGTTAAACAATTCCTTAGGTCCTGAATAATGACGGCCATGAAACTCTTGCAAGTGACAGCGTTGGGAACGAAATGAGGCAAGAAATCCAGGCATGTTCGTGAAACCAGTATCCACTAAATAATACTTGCCTACATGTAAATAATAAATGCAATGTTCTGTCAAACAGATGTACAAAAAAATAATTTCGAAAAGTGTACCGTATGTTATTTCGTGACACTCACCATTGGGTAGGTGTGGGAACTGTAGATCAGCTCTTGTAATAGAGTCAACTAAAATAGCGTTGTCGTGAGCACTACCTTCCCATCCAGAATTAATAAATGTGAACAACATGTCGAAGTCGCAAGCTGCGAGTACATTTTGTGATACCGTGGATTTGCGACCACGGAATGTATTTTGTCTTGAAGCAGGACCCATACATCCACCAATGTGCCATCGATAGCACCGACACAATCCTAATTGAAAGATATTTGTTTGACATTAAAAGCGAAACAAACTTAGATATTACTTTTATAACAGGAGAAAAAAAAAATATCGTCCCTTATTGTTATGTAAAACTTACAGGACAATCATTAAATTCATACCTTGAACTAGGGAAAAAACCTCCTGTCATTTAAAATTTTTGTCAGTATCTCGTCTTGGTTACGTGGTTTGATAACCGTTGATGCAAGATTGTACAATGCCCGCATAACAATTTTTATGTGCCGACAAATTGTTTCTGTGGAGTATTGAAATCTATCTGCCAGTAGTCGATGGCGATCATTTTGTGCAAAAGTATATAAAAGAATTCCAAACGATTCCTCCATATTGATATGCATATATTCAGTATCGATAAAGCCATTTTAGAGTAAGGTGTCTTTCAATAAAATGAATGTTTGTGCATCCATTCGCATAATGTCCATCATTGTTTTTGGACGGCCATTTAATAAGCTGAAGATGTAATCATCACCTTTGAATGGACAAGTTCACTGCGGTCGACGACTACTTGACGCGTTGATATGGTCATGCATGAAAGCAATCATCAAAAAATCTATAAAATCTTCAATAACCTCATCCTCCTCTAATGAGATCTCCATTGTATTGTTTTCTGTGTCGGATGACATATTGTTTCGTCTACATCACAGTAAAAGCAAAATTATAAAATAATGTTTGACAATATGGTAACGCTTACCATTATTGGTGAAACTGAATTAAAAAGTGGCTACATGAATAGTCGACCTTAGTCATTTACCAGCATTCACTAAAATATATGAGAAGAAAATTTGTTTAATATGTAGTCATTTTGTAATAACACAACATATTGATGTAAAACAGAAACTACTTAAAAGTTCAATAAAATTAAACATACAAAGATGGAAAAGAAAGAGCATCTCATGGGATGAAAAAAATGATAAAAAAACAAATCAGGAATCATGAAATCATCTTGCAGAACGACAAGGAGATTCGCTAACACAATCAAAATACAACTTCTCACTTCACTGCAAAGCGAGGATCATAGCTAGGCGAATATGGGTAGGAGTACGCATAAAAAACTTTCGCCATTCCTGGTCTTTAAACAGTGTCAGTGCCCGAATGTACTGCACCGGTGGTATGTCCCCAAGCTCTAGCAATGCATCTTGACATGCATCAAGGGAATACTCATCACCACCTGCACTTACAGCCTCTGTCTCATTTGATCGTGCACGTGAATGTTCTGTTTTTGCCTGTACGTAAGATGTGAAAGCTGTGCACACATCATCGAACCCACTTGACTGTGACTTTTTCAAACGACCACTATTAGTCTGGCTGCTTGTAGGGCCCCTCTTGTGACTTTTGCCCTTTGCTGGATCCATGTACTCATCGCCGAATAAATCAACAGGAATGGCTTCAACAGCATTACTCCCACCAACTTCAGGGTTCCAAAATTTATTTAGCATTTCATTTTCTTCATCTGAGTCAAGGGCTCCTTGTGTAGATGCAAGAGACAAGGCTCCTGTGGCCCAACAATTTTCAACAATTTCCGTCATTTCTTGGAAATACTCAAATCCTTTTGTCCTAAACTTCTTTATATTTCTGGTAGCCTATAACAATTGAAAATATTGAATTAAACATACTGTATGTGTAATGAAATGTTAAAAAAAAAAAATTAAAAATGGTACAGGTTAATGAAAAACCTTATCCCAAAATTCATCGGGTGCAACAACAGTGCCTACAATGGGATCCTATCCCAGATCAGTCTGTGCCTGCAGTCGCTTAAACGTCTGGTAATCAGCTTTCAATCGCTGATATTTTTGTCGCACCTGCTTTGCTGTATGCCAAAATCCATACATATTGTGCAACTGATTTGCAAAATGATTTCAATGCCTAATTGTCCACACAGTAGTACGGCCCGTTGTTTGATTTTTTTTAACATCTTCTCTCAACATGTTTATTAATTTCATTTCAATTCTAGGAGTCCACATTTTTTTATCTTTATTGTTATCGGAATTGTTTCCATCCATCTATAAACATATAATTTATATTTAAACTACTCTGGAGTGGATATAAAAGAATAACAGAGCAAACTACTCTGGAGTGAATATAAAAAAGTAACAGAGCAAAAACCAATTACAATTATTCATGTAGGAACCAAAATTAATATTTATTTCAACTTGGTAAATAATGTTAGGAAAAGCAGATGGTTTGAAGGGCAACAAAGACAAAAAAATAAAATCACATAACATTAATGCTTACTTCAACTTGTTAAATAATGTTAGGAAAAACAGATGATTTGAAGGGCAACAGAGAGAAAATAAAAACACATAACATCAATGTTTATTTGAATTGTAGGAAAGGCAGATGATTTGAAGGCTAAAACAGAGACAAAATAAAAATCATGTAACATTGTCTGTAAAAAGTTTGTGTAGCAAGTTTACATAGTAAAAAAATAACCACAAATAAGCAGAAGAAGAAGCCTACAAGAAGAAATAAGCAGAAAAGCAGAAGAAGAAAAAGAAGAAGAAGAAGAAGAAGAAGAAGAAGAAGAAGAGCAAAAGCAGGGAGGTCGACCGGTCGACCGGCCGGATAACCCAGGGGACGACCGGCTCAGCTATAAAGGTGTCAAAAGGTATCAAAGAGTTCAGACAAATCAAAAACTATCTCTATACTCGTTTGGACTTATGAGAAATCATTTCAGAACTCATTTGCACATAACAGATGATTGAAGGATATACTGATATACTTACCAGATTAGTGGGAGTTGAATAGTTATCACCGGTGATGGAGTGGGTACAGTGACTGAATGTGCGACTCTTTGGTAGTCGTCTGATTCGACAATAGATTTGATAAATTTGACTTGAGACAAAAAAACAATTAGGAATAAAATTAGGGATGATTTTTTCAAATCAGTGACCTATAAGAAAATATGTGAAATAAATTTGTGATTTATTTGACCTCGGTGTCGTCGTTGTTTGGTTGCCCGTAGAATGAATCTTCCACAATGCACAAATTGTAAGTCATTGATTTGTGGGAGATAGTATGAGTAGGGAGCGGGTTCACAGGATTCATGATTTATAAAATGGTCTGAGTTCTCTGTGAACACTACCCGTGACGAATCTACAACCCTGATCTTTGAAACAGAGAAAGATGAGTAGATCAATTCACGTGAACCTTTTCAAAGACGATGGACATAGAAGCTTTTCAAAAAGGAAGAAGTAGAAGGCTGAAGATGTTGAAAGTGGAGAAATGAATCACAAAGCTGCCAAATGGGTTTTCAAATTGTAGTTTGAATTATATGGTGGAATTTTATTTTGAAAGTGGTATCCAAATATGAAGCGGGAGTGATAGGGTAGAAATGTAATTTCAAAACACATCCAAACAGAGCCTAAAATTTTAATACGTATCAACTGATAATTAAAATTTTGAATTATACACATATTATAGGAGTTTCTCCAATTGGGCATTCAACTAGAGGCACTATTGGATTTGATGGGCCCATTTCTGGTCCACCTTAATTGCTTAACTTTCAGTAGTCACATGATTATATTACATTAGTATTAAAAATCTAAACAGTTCATTATCAAAATTATACTGACCATGTGATTACTGATCTTCAATCAACTTGATTTTATACATTAATGATCTTTTAACAGTCGTACAAAATATATTATTTTTAATTTAAACCCAATAGCACCTTTTCAGTTGGATACATGAGTAGTCGATTCCTATTTTGATATATGGGGGATTGCCAAGTCCCCTGTGGTATACTGAGGTTTATTGAAATCATCTCTGACACTATATATACAACCGTAGAAAGACAATAAAGATCAAAATGCATACCTAAAGTTACAAATTTTCTGACCACATCCTATCAAATAGTTTACATGTTACCTAATATTACATCCATCTTTTGTGTGTATATATATATATTTGGGTGTAAATTACAGGATTTCTTGAACATCTTCTTTAAACACATGTTCAAACCCATTCCTGTGGTATACAACCTGGTTCTTCCAATTTTATGGTACCATCCGGAGATTGCTGAGCTCAAAAAAGTTGAAGTAGTGCACTATTGTGCAGTTGTAAGTATTTCCAACTAATCTAGCAAATCCATTAATCTTCTTGAACTTCTTCCACATTTTCCTTGCTAATTTGAATCAGAACCATAGTTTGGTACACAAGTCCATTTTGTTAACTTTTTTTCACTTTAATTTCCAAAAATTTAAGGGGTCAAAGCCATGGAAGTACACCAGGAAAGAAGCTAACATGGATAGACAGGATGTCAAAATGTTGGTCACAAAATGGTGGGATATTTATAATGATAAATTGCTTGATTTCAATGCTGAAGATTCAATCCCAGTGATGCAGAAGAACATATATTAAGGCCCTCAATCATGGCTTTGATGCCTGCATTTCCTGCCCAAGAATCAATTGGCTGTCGAATTATTGAATAGGTGATTATGGAGATCTTCTTCTTCGCCTCAACAAGGAGCTTTTCCAACAATTGAATGAAAAACAAAGATGGTGGACAGATTGTTGTAATTGTATGTATGATTTTGTATGAGGTTTTTGCAGCATTTGTAGTAAACCCCATACCATAAGAGGTTCACCAAATGGTTTCACCGTGGTTGTTTACGAATAAATAAAAAATTATTATTATTTCTTTTTTAAAACAAAACAATAATAATATTCACATTTCTTTTTTACTATATTTTGTTTATTATATGATTTGCAACATTACATGGAAAACCAAAATCACTGATGATACGCATCAAATTGATACAATGGTGATGTATGAGATGGTAAACAAATGATCAAAATCCTCTTCTATTAACATCTTTACATATTATCTCTGACAATATAAATGTAGCTTGGCCATATAAGTTATTGCCAATGATCTTAAAAACATATTTCATGGTTAGTAAAAGTGAATAGAAAAAACCTTAAAAAATAAGTATCCTAATAAGCATTCTATAACTTTTGAGTTTGAACCAAAGGGTATGACAATTGAGTTTAAACAAAAAGATGTCACTTTTGAATGTAAAGCACACAACCCTTAGTCCAAATGACAAAAACCATGCCTAGATTAAGTCAGAATGGGTTGGCAATTGGGGATATGAATTTCATGGATTTTCTCCCTAAGAATTCATATAGTTATTTTCCTCTTCTATTTAGTGGATTAGAAAATCCAAGGTATTCAGGATCTGATTTCATTTGTGCATAACGCAGTCAGATATCAGTGTTTAAATTGTGCTTCATTGTATCATAGAGGCTGATTCGTGGATAATCCAGTGCACACCATATTTGACATAATTAGTGAGGGCGAATATCATCTCAAGGAAAATAACATTATAATGTACCTGGAAACAATCCTAATTATTTTCTGTGTTATCTTCTTCCTTGACATTTACCAAATTTGCACCAATAGCTTGGAGGGATAGGATCAAAACATCATTGTTTTTACAAAGAATTGGAGTTCTTAATGCCATTGCCAGCATATCTTGCTACTTCTGTAAGGATGAAATTGAATATGCTAATCATGTGTAACTTTTTTTGTTCTCTGAGCTGGAGGGTTTGGTTTCATATACTAAAATGGTGGAGGTCTCAGTGGGTTACCAGGATCTGTTGATGGCTTACTTCAATGGTGGATGTGTTTCAGATTTAAAAAACTGGAGAAAAGGATTTGGATAGTCATTCCCTTCCTGTGTTGTGGTCATTATGGAAACATAGGAATGATTGTGCTTTCAATGGAGCTCAACTAAAGATGGATGATTTATGTGAGCTCATTAAAGTTAGGATAGCACTATGGGTGAAAGCTGCATCAGCAGAGAAGGCAGTCTCAGTCAATGACCTGATCTTCAATCTGCAACAGTGTAGGCATGGGGCTGGGGCTGGGGCTCTGTTTCCTATGTTACTCTGCATCTTGTCTGTGCTTGTATGGACTGATCTGTTGCTGTTGCTGGTGTTCTTTTAAGAAGTCCAATTTGGCACCACTTTCATTTTTGTTTCAATGTCGTTGTTTGACACCACTTTCAAATTTATCAGGCACAAGGTTTGACCATTGTTGAAATTTGACAGGCCATTGACGACCTACAATTTTGATCTTTTTTTTTGTTACATTAACTTTGATAATTCTTTTATGCTGTGTTTGGTTGACAAATTTGAGAAGGGATTCAAAAAGAAAAAGAAAAAAAGTGAGTGAAATTAGGTGAAATGTATGTATATTTTATTCATATTTCATCTCCCTTTTCTTTTTTTCTTTCTAAATTACTTCCCAAATCCCCAATTAAACACAACGTTAAGGGGAAATTAATCAAATCAATAGTAAAGTTTATTAATATTTATAATTAAATTCATATTTTTTTTTATACTAATAATCTGCAAATATTTTTCAAAAAATTTACTGATATGTAATTCTCTCTTCTTTTAATGGTTGTATTGGATGGTTCAAGTATAGTGAATATTCATATGTGACAGTGTTGGAATTAATATTGAATAACTTTCATAACCACCAACTTGACTTGGTTTTAGGAAAAATTATTGGGAAAGATTATGATACACATATCTCAATGAGTGCATATTATATATATTTTATAATTAAAAAAATGACATAATTACATATTTTCTGAGTCATGACAAAAAAAAAAAAAAAAAAGGAGAAAGAAAAGGAAGAAGTCATAACCAAACGTTACATGAGACATAATCAAACATATCAAAATAATGTCATAACCAAATAAGAAAATGATATAACTAAAGGTGCATATGGTAAGGGGTATATATTGTAAAATTCTCAAAAATTATATTTAGTGCTCTTAGAGTAAACACATTTAGATAGTGTTTTGTTCATTGGAATAATATGGATTGGAATGATCATTCTATTAAAATCACTACAACAAAAAACACTTTCGGCGACCAAAATTTCGTTTTTCGTCGCTAAAAGTAGGGGAAATGGCGACTAAATTGGATTTCGTCGCCAAAAGTGCGCACTTTCGCCGACTAAACTCTTTTGGTCGCCAAATATAATGCTTTTAGCGACTAAAAGGCAATTTAATCGCCACATGTAGGGCTTTTAGCGACTAATGGTTGTTTAGTAGCCAAAAGTCACGGTTTTTGGTGACTAAAATGATTTAGTAGCCAAAAGTCACGGTTTTGGCGACTAAACTTCAGTTTCGTCGCCGATTATAGGTGTTTTGGCGACTAAAACCTATTTCGTCGCTGAAAGTGGACTTTTTTGGCTACAAAAAGAAAAAATAGTAGCTGAAAGCAGTGTTTTGGCGACAAAAATTCAGTTTAGTCGCCAAAACAGCGTCCGTATAGGCCTAAGTCACGATTTTTAGCGACGAAATAAGAATTAGTAGCCGAAATTTATAGCATTGGCGACTAAAAATTAATTTTAGTCGCCAAAAGTGGGCCAAATTTTTTTTTAATAAATCATTTATTTTTTACATAAATTATATTTAATAAAAATAATTTTATTTATAAATATTGTTTTGTATTAATGTCGGTCACTATAGTATATAAATAATATATGTTGCATTTCTTTTCATGTGATGTTCTTGTGGCGTAGTGGGGAGAGTGTTGGTAAAGGTGCACAGTGGTGCACAGTGGCTGGACGTTCGCAGTTCGAAACCTGGGAGTAGCGGAGGCTGAATTCTTTTTTTTTCGGAAAAATACTTTTGGCGACTAAACCATTTCGTCGCCAAATGTTCTGTTTTGGGCGACTAATGAGTTTGGTCGTCGATTCATGACCTATTGGCGACTAAAATAGTTGTCGCTAAATGTATAATTTGAAAAACTGGAATTGAGCATTGGCGACCAAAAGTTTGGTCGCTGAATACCTGCCTTTTTCCCGACTAAACCGTTTTTAGTCGCCAAAACCTTGGGCGACCAATTATTCCCGACAAAACTGGCGACCAAAAAAATCAGTCGGCGAAGGTACAAAATCTACTTTTGGCGACTAAAAACTGGACCTTTGGCGACTAATACTTTAGTCGCCAAATGTGATTTTTTTTGTAGTGAATATTCATTCCCATGTTTAGTTGGCTAAAAAAATAATGATAAAATGCATTACAAATGGAATGATCATTCATCATTTCAAAGGAATAGTCACTCTATTCCATTCCAACTCATTCCAATAAACTCAATAGAACATTAGTGTTTCAATTTGATTTTATTAATCTATATATTATATAAGGAAAAAATGAGTTTCTAATTCACAAGTCTTGTGAGAACTCCAATATCTCAATCTTAATTTTCTAATTTTTTGATTTAAAAAGAAAACCCTCAGCATTTATTAACCTCGCCCAACCCACAAACATTTTTTACTTCTCCCATATCTACTGCCGTATCATTTTCAACTTTTCCCATACAGTTAGTAATGAGATTGTTAAATTATTTTTTATAAAAAATCTAACAAAAATTAATTTGTATATTAAAACAATATCTAAAGCAAATATAAATCTACATATTATATAAGGAAAAAGGGTTTATAACCCACAATAGAGGTGAGCATGGTCCGGATTGGTCTGGATTAGAGTAAAACCAGGACCAATTCGTTATCTACGGTTCCTGAAAAATTGGAACCAATCCAATCCGTTTAAATTGTGAAACCAATCCGAACCAATCTATTTAAACACGGATTGGTCGGTTTAGCATCACGGATTCACATAATTAAATAACAGAAAAAAAATATTGAACATTTTAACTTTATAAAAACATAAATATAGCATCATATTAGTTCCACAATAGCAACATCTCTTTCCATAATAGCGATATACTGTTTTAGAATTTAAACAACCATAAAAAAACTAATTCCACCATAAGTATTTAGACCATTACAAATTAAAACTAAAAACTAACAAACAAAAACAATAAAAGAAGATACTATGTGGTTTTATGTTTAGGTTTAGGTTTTTTATGGAATAAGAGAAGATACTATGCGGGAGGGTGTATAATATAAATATAGGCTATTTATATATGGTCCGGATCGATTCAAATTCAGAACCGTGGGGTTCAATTCGGAACCGATCCGTGGACTATGGATTTTTAAGTTTTTTAATCCAGAACTGAACCACGGATTCAAAAAACTAATCCAAACCTACAGATTGGATTGGACTGGATCGGATTATGAATTTCATAGATTCTTTGCTCAGCCCCAACCCACAAGTCTTGTGGGGGCTCCATTATCCCAGTCTTAATTTTCTAATTTTTTGATTTAAAAAACAAAACCCTCAGCATTTATTAACTTCTCCCAACCCAAAAATATGTTTGACTTCTCCCATTCCTACTGCCGTATCATTTTCAATTTCTCCCATATAGTTAGTGATGAGATTGTTAAATTATTTTTTATAAAAAATCTATAAAAAAAAAACTTGTACATTAAAAAAATACCTAAAATAAATATAAATTCTTATTAAAAAAATAACAAGTTGCAATTGCAAAAAAAAAAAAAAAAAAAAAGAGAGAGAGAACAAATTACACTATGAAAAATAATTTGTATACTAAAAAAATATCTAAAACAAATATAATTTTTTATTAAAATATAACATGTTGCAATTGTGAAAAAAAAAAATTACATTGTGCATTTCATTAAAATCTAAAAAAAAATGATTTCTATATTAAAAAAATATCTAAAAAAAATATAAATTCTTATTAAAAAAAATAACAGGTTGCAATTGTGAAAAAAGATAAAAAAATTAGGAAAAATTATTTATAAGTCCTATTAGGGAGACTTATGCTACATATGGTCCTACTAAAAAAACTTATGTTCTCATAAGTCCTGTGGGAAGTTTGTTGACACATTTACCCTCAATATTAGTTGTTAATATCATAAATAATAGTAAAACGATATATAGGAAATTGAATGTTACTATAGATCGTATCTATATAAACGTAACGTAACGTGACACCTACATAAACGTAACATGACACCTATGATCTATAGGAAATTGAATGTTACCATAGATCATATCTACATAAACGTAACGTAACGTAACACCTATGATCTATGGCAATATTTAGTTTCCTATATAGGAAATTGAATTTACCATAGATCATATTTATATGAAACGTAACGTGGCACCAACATAAACCAGCAACATTTTCACATTCAATTAAAAAAATAAAAACTCATTAAGTTTGCGAAACATAACGTGACACGTTACGTTACGTTTATATAGGTGTCACGCTACGTATAGGTGTCATGTTATGTTCATATAGGTGTCACGTTACGTTACGTTTATGTAGGTGTCACGTTACGTTACATTTATGTCAGTGTCACGTCACGTTACGTTTATGTAGGATCTTGTGGAATACATTTCCTATCTAAATAGGACTTGAGACTCTATAAAAAATTACACAGGACTTAGCCTAGCATAAGTGTCTGAAAAAGGACTTATAAATAAGTCTCCCAAAAAATTACACTGTAAAAAATAATTTTTATATTAAAAAATATCTAAAATAAATATAAATTTTTATTAAAAAATAATAGGTTACAATTGGGAAAAAAAGGGGAAAAAAAATAAACTGTGCATTTCATTAATAATGCTCAAAAAATATGCCAAGTATTTGTGTAAATACTTGACACGTGTCCACTCTCAAATTATCAAGTGGATATAGATGAAACCAAAAAAATTCTACTTTAATGGCTAACAAATATTAGAAACCCAACCATTAAAACCTAATAACTATTAATTCATAGAATTCAACAATTGAAAAATCTCAAACCACATCTCTTTTTCTTCTCAAATGTTCTTTTTTTTTTTTAGTTCATACATTCATTTTAATATAATAGAGAATTGGATGTGTGAAAAAATGAGAGACATTAAAATTATATATTGAGTTATGTAATTGTTGAGATGAAAAATAAAGGCTATTTTCCTCTTCTATGACGATTTATCTAGTTATACCTCTAATTAAAATGTCAAGTGTGTTTCTACATCATCATTGAACATTGCTTTAATTTTTTTAGATACTTTGTCTCACAATTGTTTATGTTTTGTGTTATGAAATTTATTACATTTGTGCTTAGTAAAGCTATTAAATGACCTAATATAAGAATAGTGCAAATTATTTCAATGTCATTCTTAGGATTAGAAGTACAAAAAACATACACAAAAAGTATATATATATGAATAAACAAAATTTTATAAAATTTGTTTGTGAGTTGCACTTCTTGAAAATCCTATAATTCATTTTATTTTTTTGTATTGTATTTTATGTTTAGTTTCTATATATTTTTTTTAAATATAGTTTTCTTTGTTTTCATTAAAAAAATTTTTTAAAAAATTAATTAATAATAAATAAATCATTTTCTATTTTAAACAATTTCATTTTTGTTTTTATTTTTTATTTTTTCTTAAAGTAGTTTTAGTTTTGGGCAATTACTTACTTTTTTTCTATATATTGTAACTTTGTGCATTTTAAGTGTATGATATTTTCACTAATACACTCGGAGATACACTAAAAGAAGTATCATGCGAAAATCAAGCAAGAAAAGAAAAATAAATAAAATGATACGATGAATGTGGATCAAAGATCGAAGATCAAAACTCCCGAAGTAAGCAAGCAAACAACAAGCAAGTAGAATAGAATGTTTAACAATAGACATTTGAAATTTGTATCAAAATTTTATAACTTTCCTTTTTACTAAGAACATTCTATTTGTACTAGCTAAATAAAATGCTTTTAAAATAGTTTTTTGTTTTTTGTTTTTTTTTTTAAAAAATTGAAATTAAAACTATAGTAAATTTATGTAAGCATAATTGCTAGCCACATTTTTTTTACTTTATGTATAATATTTATATTGGCTATCTTTTTCAAGTTAATTTTTTTTAGTATTTATATAGAAGTAAAAAAATGTCGTTAGGAATAAATTTTTCTTAATTTAGTTATAAATTTTGCCTGTACATTATTTTTAAATTTTGAATAAAAGTAAACATAAAATAATTGATTGAAGATATGTTATATTTGTTATATTCATTTTTCTGTGTGCAAAAAAAAAAAATTACAATTCACATATATACAAATAATTATAAACACAACCCGTGCATATCATGGTAGAGCACTAGTTAGAATAATAAGATTCATTACTTTCAAGTTAACTTTTGTTAGATATTTTATCTAGTGATAATATGGAAAAAACTCATTCCTTCAACTACCAAAATTGATTATTATTAGGTAAATTGACTTTTATGAACTAATGTGAAAGCCATTTCATTTTGTTTCTTTCAACAACCATATTAACTATTTTTTTTATTGCCCTCATTGTTGGACAATTTTCACTGTATTAAGAATAAATTCTGTTTGTGTACTCAACAATAAATAAAACACACAAGAAATGAATTAAAATAAAGAGTTTTCAAATTTGTTTAATTACATAAACTAAACGGAAAATGGAAATAGAGAAGGTGAGAAGAAAATAAAATTAAGAACATAAAATACTTACAGAAATATTTTCTTAGAGTGATCAAGTCTAGTGTTTAATACTGTCTCCTTAAGACATATTCGTCATCTCTAGGGTGCTCGTAGAATTTGAACGTCTCTCTCCCAAGATGAAATGATCTTCAAGAAACAGTAGCAGCACTACAAACTGTTTGCACAACGAACACACTTTGTGTTTATACATTTTCTCATAGAAAATTAAATGCGGCAAAATGCAGAGAGCAATGACAGCAACAAGAACGAAAATTAGAGTGCAAAATCCAAATGAGGGACTTGTCTATTTATAGGTGGAATGGTGGCTTATCAGTTTGAATTCAACAAGTAGCAAACCTATTCGGCACTGTTTGAACAGATAAGAAACTGTTTGGGTTTGAATGAACAGATATGAATTTGTTCGGACATATTGAAATCTATACAAAAAGGTGCAAGCCAAAATTGAATTTTTCCAACAGAAATTTGAATTCAAACGATCAGAATTTATTTTTTCAAAAATAAAAAATTCAAATATTTTTTGTCCAAAAAGGATTAGCATTGGGTCGGACAAATCTAATCTAACCTCATACCACACACCTGCGTCCAAACCCAGCTCGCTTGACCGGACAAGTTACGGCGTGCGTGTGTTTATTGGACTAGCTCACTTTGCCCATAACCTCTCCTTCTATAAAACTTGAGTGCCCCTTGGGGCCTATCCCAAGTTCCAAACCCTAGTATTATAAACCCACACCAAGGTTGCCTCCCAAAGCAATATGGGACAAGCTTTATTTCAACTTTTATGGAAATTTCACCAAAAACACTATTTCCATGGTACTCACTTTGGCTTCAATTTTTCATTTACCCGATAATGGTTTTGAGCAACCAAATATACTATGTGAATCACAATGCGGCATAGAATGCTTACCACTTAGACCTGCCAACTTTGACGTATGAATTCTACCTAAAAATTAGATCAAAATTTAAGAAAAATTTGTTTTTTTTCAAAACCATTTCTAACGCTCATTTCATGTGGGAACAAGATTTGAGCAACATCAACAGGAGCTTAGGTTTACCTGGTAAACACATGAACATTTGCATCTATGCACTTGGTCATTAGTCAATTACTTAGTTTTAGGGGTTTGGAGAGTCAGGGTAATGACAAAATTGTGATTGGTGAAGAAAAGATAATTACAAAGGGTTTATTTTTTATTGAATAAATTACACTTCGTTCCTTCATGTCTGATCATTTTTTTATTTTAACTTTTAAAGGTTTTTTTTATTATCACTTTGTGTTTTTATGTTTTATTTTTTTCTCAATTTATTTTAAAAACTAACGTAGAAATTACACAAAAAATTACACATTAACAATTACGTGATATAAAAATATTTTATTGTATCAAACTCATACCTTTGATAAAATCCAAATTCTAATATAATAATGTATTTTTTCTGATATGTGACAGTTAATGTGTTATTTTTTTTGTCTAATTTTAAATAAAAATTAATTTTAAAATAAAATAAAAAAATTTAAAATATAAAGAGCTAAAGTAAATTTTTTTTTTTTTTAAAAAAAAAAACCAAACATATTCGTTTGACATTGACTTTTTGGGTCAAAAAATATAAAAGACAAAATAGACTAAATAAATTAATAAGAAAAAATATCATATCCAAATATTAATCATTTTATTTTATTTTCTTAAAAGTTAAAAAAATAAAACCAAACAAATTTTTAATCTCAAATTAAAATAATTAAAAACTAAAAAACTAAGTAAAAAAACCAATTGCCAAACCACAACAAAAATAAATCTTCGCTAGCAACCCTAGCCCATATCATTTTGGAAGACAACTTCGGTTTTTTCGAGGTAATTAAGTCATAGCTATGACAAAATTGCATGGGATCGTTGAAAAAAAAAAAAACTTAAGTATACTTTCCAAATAACAAAAGAAAATGACAAGTTTACATTAGCCGCCCCTATCGTTCTCGCGGAGAGAAATACCATGGTGCACGTCTTGATGTACACTATGGCCCTGTTTGGTAGAGTTGTGGGAAAGTACTTATAGCTTATACCTTAACAGCTTATAACTTATAACTATGAACATAAGATGATTTCTTACTTATAAATTAAGCTTCTCCTGCCCCACTCAAAAAATAAGTTGATTTCTGACTTACAAAAAACTATAAGTTGTATTGTTAAGCTAAACCAAACACATCAAAATAGCTTAAATTAAGCTGAAAGCTGAAATAAGCTGAAATTAAGCTGTACCAAACAGGGCCTATATATATTTTATAATTAAAAAATAAAATAAGATAATTTTAACTTTTTAAGCTATAATTAAAAAAAAAAAAATATCATAATTGAATACAATATGAGACATAATTAAATAACTTATGAGTCATAACTAAAAACGAAAATAGCATAACTAAAAAAAAAAAAAAAAAAAACATAAATAAGAATATATATGGTATATATTTTATTTAAAAATGTGTATATTAGAATTTCCACATTTTGAAAGACATTAACAGCCTGATGACTTGGGTATACAATGTACCAAAATAAAAAATAAATGATTTGTTCCAGACTGAACATTGTTTAAAAAAAAATGCAAAATGCAAAATATTTCTTTTATTAGTTTGTTTGGACACACGGTTATTAAAACCGAAAAAAAAAAAAAAAAAAAAAGTTTCATTAATGCAAAATGTTTCTTATTTATTTTTTATTTTTTTGGGATGAATAAAATAAAAACAAACCACTTAATGCAAAAGTTGTTTGCTTGTCTGTGGAAATGTTTTAAAAATTAGATTGTTGAGCAAATTTGCAAAATGACCAGATTAAGGGTTAATAGTTTAACTGCCGTGTCAAACAATGTAATATCGTAATTATTTCGTAAATATATTAAAAGTTATAAATTAATAAAATTATAAGTGTTAAATTACAATATATTATTATAAAACATAAAATTTTCAAAATATTCCTTCGAGTAATTTTTATTTTATTAAATTTTAAAAACATATCATAAATACACAAAAAATATAGTTTAATGATATTATATAACTTAAAAATATAGACTTAATCAGTCCATATTAATTAAAAATAATACTACCTCAATAGAAGTTGCATTAGATTGAGGCAATGTACAAAAATGCGGTGGCTACTTGAATGAAAATCAAGACCAATCCATATTGGTGAAAGCCTGGAAGGGTAATGGAACCCAATCCCACATCCTTTGTATAGAACGCCCATTTTTTATTGTATTATGCACTGTTGCTCATTAATAAATTATTACTTTTTAAATCATCAGTCAATAATTCTCACCTTATGCAATTTTATTACAAAATTATATAAATTTTTATGAATTTACGTAAGTAATTTTACAAAAATACGTAATTTGAATATAAATTCATGTAAGTTCACTTTTATGAATAGATTTACGTGAATTGTGCTCAACTTATACATTTTTATGAAATCACTTGTGTAAATTCGTAAAAAACTAATATAATTTTATAATAGGGTTACATACAGTGTGCATTGCACAATAGAGAATTTTCTATATAAAATATCTGATAAAGTCAAACCCAGATGGCTAATTTCGGAAATTCTCATTTTTTCATGAAATTCGCACCCACTTTGGCGATTGTTCCAGTTGGGTATACTTTCTTAGTAGAGTATGAGATCCAATTGGTTTATTAAAAGAATTTTAATTTGGTTTCGTGTTGGTTATAATATATATATATATATATTATATCTGACTTTTGGAGGCCCAATGGGTATTTTAATCTATTTGGTAATAGTTAGGGTTTTGATAAAAAAAAACCCAAAAAATCAACAATATTTTTTTTGGGTATTGTTTTTGTTTTTCTGAAGTATGTAGCAATTGATTGATCTTTTCGATGGTGTGTGCTTGGAAATTAATTCGGTGGATTTGGTTCTTGGGTGTAGTGTTGCTGTGTGTGTGTTTTGTTTTGGGGTGCTCCACTTTGTTGTTACTGTGAATTATGTAGTTTATATTATTCATTAAGGATAGTTTAGTACTTTAGGTTATTAGGGTTTCATTCTATTCCTTATATATTTGTACTTCTTTTGATTAATTAATATACACAAGTTTTGTCATCTGTTAACATGGTATCAGAGCTAAGTTTCAAACATTAGCATGCTTGTCGCAGTCGTTCTTCGCAAGGTTGTTGTCGCAGCTCTTTCTTCTTTTTCGCAAGGCTTCGTTGCAAGGCTTCGATGATCTGTCGCATTCGTAGGTCATCACTGAAGCAGTTGGTTCTGGTTCAATCGAAACCCTAGGAAGCCGTCATCGCTGGTCTGTGGTCCTTCGTCACTGGTCTCTGGTTCATTCGAAGACCTAGGTTGGGTATCTCACTGATCTGTAGTCCTTCATCGCTCTGGTCTGTGGTCCTTCATCGCTGGTCTCTATCTTTGTCTTCATCGCTGGTCCATTTGCCTTCATCGCTGGTCTCGATCTTTTTCTGGTTCAGTTGAGGACGAGGACCAAACATCGCTACTCTTCATAGGTCGATCATCTCTCTCTCTCTTCTCTGCTGCCTTTTACTCTGTTTTGAATGCACTGTAGTTTGGGTATACAATATGGCTGATGATAAATTGCAAGCTATTACTACTAAATTAGATGGTACCAATTATTCTTATTGGTCTCATGTGATGAAAAATTTTATAATGGGTAAAAGCATGTGGAATTATGTTATTGGTATAACTATTAGACCTGTGGAATCTCAAGAAACTGAGGCCGATGTTGCTAAATGGGATAAGGAAAATGCACAAATTCTTACTTGGTTTCATAATTCAGTTCAAACTACCATTGGTATGAATTTTTCCAAGTATTCTACTTCTAAACAAGTTTGGGACTATTTGAAGACTATGTACCTTGAGTCTAACTTTGCAAAACAGTATGAACTTGAGATGTCTATTCGCAGTGCTAGTCAGAAAGATAAGTCCATTCAGGAGTTCTACAATGAGATGACTACTTATTGGGATCAGCTTGCTTTGACGAAACCGTCTGATTTGCAGTTACTTGACAGTTATATTAAGTATCGGGAGAAACAACATCTTGTTCAATTTCTCATGGCCCTTCGTGATCAATTTGAGCCACTTCGGGGAGCTATTCTTCATCGGTCTCCCTTGCCTTCTATAGATGGTGCTGTCTGTGAGCTTATTGCGAAAGAAACTCGGTTTAAGGTGGCTCATGGTACTCTTGCTTCCCAGTCAATTTTTGCCACTCCTCCGCTCTTGCCCACCCCATCTTCTCATTTATTTCAAGTTACTGTAAGCCCAAGCCTCGGGTTTCCATGGATGAGTGCAGCTTCTGTCATTAGAAAGGCCATTGGAAACATGCATGTCCTAAACTTTTGCAGTCCAAGGGTCGTTCATCTGGTTCACCATTCGCTAAGTCGACATTTTCAGGATCTCACTCATTTGCCACCTTTTCTGCACCAGTTTCTGAGAATGATCCATCTTCCAATATGCAGTCTATGTTTGAGCAGTTCAAGTCTTTCATGGTGGCCAATCCAAATCTTTCGTCCCAAGCCTCCACTATGACTACCACTCAGTTCGGTTTGTCTGGTTCATCCTCTTCAGGTAATATCCATACTTCGTGGATCTTTAATTCTGGTTGTTCACATCATATGACCCATGTTGCATCTCTCCTCAGTAATTGTGTCTCTCCTTCTTCTTCTACCACTATGGCTACTGCTAATGGTTCTTCTATGCCTGTACACTCTATTGGTTCTATTTCTTGTTCTCATTTGTCTCTTTCTCTTGTATTTTATGTGCCTAACCTCTCACTCAGTCTTATTTCTATTAGTCAATTATCTGATTCCGGTTTCGATGTTGTTTTCTCTTTTTCTCATTGTGTTGTACAGGACCGGGTATCCAAGAGGCAGATTGGGATCGGGCGTAGAGTTGGAGAACTATATATCTTAGATAGCTTACATGTTCCTCTAGAAGTGTCTTCTACTGCATTGTCTTCTTTTTGTTTAAACAATAAGTCCTCTTTGTTTTATATTTGGCATTCTAGGTTAGGTCATCTGTCGAGTGATCGGTTGAGGATGTTAGTTAGGTCTGGACATTTAGGCAATTTTTCCATTAGTGATATTTCTGAGTGTGGTGGTTGTAAACTGGCTAAAATGTCTGCTTTTCCTTTTAATAAAAGTAGTTCTATTTCATCTTCTCCTTTTCAATTGGTCCATACTGATGTTTGGGGTCCTTCCCCTATAGTTACCAAGGGTGGTTCGCAATATTATGCAGCTTTTGTGGATGATTACAGTCGGTTTACCTGGGTTTATTTAATGACTCAAAAATTTGATTTTTACAAAATATATTCTAATTTTCACTCCATGATTCGCACTTAGTTTTCTACCACCATTAAAATTCTTCGTTCTGATTTGGGGGTGAGTATTACTTGTCTGAATTTGAGGAGTATTTAGCTATTCATGGAACTATTCATCAGTCTTCGTGTTCTGACACTCCTGCACAAAATGGTTGAGCTGAGCGCAAACATCGCCATCTCCTTGATACAGCTCGCTCTTTGTTGCTCTCATCTTTTGTCCCTTCTGTTTTCTGGGGAGAAGCTGTGCTCACTGCTGCATATCTTCTCAATCGGATGCCTACTCCTCTTCTCTCAGGCTCATCTCCGTATGAGCGTCTTTTTGGTGTTACTCCCAATTATTCTCTTCTTCGTATTTTTGGTTCTGCATGCTTTGTGCTCTTGCCTAAACGGGCGCGCTCTAAGCTTAGTTCTCGTTGTGTCCTATGTGTCTTTTTAAGGTATGGCATTAATCAGAAAGGTTATCGGTGCTATGATCCTGTCACCAAAAGGCTATATGTGTCTAGGCATGTCACTTTTTTAGAAAAACTACCCTACTACACTATACCTTCCACCCCTGTTCCTATTACTAAGGATGAATTGGTTCATGTTGACCCATTTCCTCCTAATGTTTCTCTTGATGAGTTTGTTTCTGACCGTGAGGTCTCTACTTTGCCTTTTACTAGCACTTCTAATACCTCTCTAGCTACCTTATCTCAAGCTCCCGCTTCTCCTGCTCCTCTTATTGTTTATCAACGCCGCAAAGCACTTCCGAGCTCACCTGTCTCTAGCTCTACTGTCCCTCCAGCTGTTTCTTTGGATCCCACTCCTCCTGTACATCGCTTCCCAAAGCGAGATCGTCATCCTCCGAACTGGTATGGTTTTGGTAATACATGTTTTTCCCTTTCCTATCAGTCTTTTCTTTCTTGTCTTCATACATATTTTGAGCCCAGGTCTTACAAGGAAGCTTGTCATGATCCCAATTGGATTGCCGCCATAAATGATGAGTTAACTGCTTTGGCTAACACTTAGACTTGGGATTTGGTTCTGTAGACACCCCATTTTTGACCGACCTTAAGACTCAGACGTCACCGATTGAGCGCTCGGTGATGTTGCATATTGTGCTCGTTCAGAAGTCTCAGAGTCGCGGCCGTGAGCCCTGCCTCCGGACTTCCGAACCCCTCTTCTCTGCCTTGTCTCGGTTTGCGAACCAGACTCGGTTTTCTCTGTTTTCTTTCCTGAGGGGAGGGAGAGGTCCCGTAGACTATCTTCCAGTGGCCGTGGGCTACGTTTCATGGCCGTAGGCCGTTTTTTCCCTTTTCGGAGCCCGGTTCCCGGTTTTCGGAGCCGTCAGGCCGTGTGCCTCGATTCGGGACCACCCAACCATCTCCGATTCCTCCGATTTTTGGCATGCATCTCATTTACTCCCTTTCAAGGGACACTGGGGTCTTAGATACCCACTTCGTGGCCAAACACCACTTTCGGTGCTTAACGGCCGGTTTTCGGGACCCCGAACTGCGTGTTTTGGCCCCCGAGCATTCATTTTGCATCGGTTTTTGTTCATTTTTGGCAGGTACCTCTGTTTTATCATAAGGAAGGTCACTGGAGGGTGGGAGGACAGTAATTGTCTCAAACAACCAGTTATGCTCCTCCGGCGCCCCCCGGCACCCATTTTTCTCACTTCCGGGCTAATGTTGAACACCCTAGGGCCATTTTCTTCGAGCCAAAACCACATATTTGTGTTGAGGAGACCTGGGAGGACCCTAAAAACACATGGCCGGCCAGTAATTGCATTTGACCCTTTTGAACCCCTCTTTTAAGTGGCTTGTTGTCTCTCTTGGTTCAGAGTTGCCAGATTCCAACCACAAGGCTTTGTTGTGCATACATGGGAGGACACCAATATGTAGAGCTCGGCCAGCAATTCCAAACTTCCATTTTTGCCCCTGGCCGGCCGGCATGGGGGGTAGCCGGCCGGCCACCTCCAATAAAGGTGCCTGGCCGGCCATGCTCCTTGGGACCTGTGCTGCACAGCTTGTATAGCTGTTTCCCCCAGAAAAGATCTGTATCCGGGGGATATTTTGGAGGGGAACACTTAGGTGCATTTCCCTCCACCTTTACACCCCTCTTTTTGCCCATATAAGGGACCTCCCAACTCTTGGACTAGGGTTAGAAAAACTCTTTTGAGAGCTTAGATACATATCTCTCTCCATCTCTCTCAAATTCTCAAGTGTTAGCCTCATTTGTTCATCAACACCAAGCCTCACCATCACCACTTCCATTCCAGCAGCAAAGGAAGGTTTTTCAAAGGCTAAGAAGCAACAAATTCAAGCCAAGAAGCAACAAAAGTCTTGTCTTCAAGGGTGAGTACTCTTTTACCCTTTTTGAGCTTATTTTTTGCTTCATTTTTCTACCCTATTTGCTTGAGGTTTTGGGCTCCGACCATAACTGAGTTTAGGCTTATTTTGAGCCCCTATACAACATTGTAGAAGGGCTCAACCTTGTTTGGAGCTTCTACATACCACTTGCTTCAATATCCATCATATTTACCGTAAACTTGCATGCTATTTTTAGTTCATGTGTAATCTATTTTTGAGCATGATATAAACTGTGAGTGGGCCTATTTTGAGCCCCTCTTCAACATTGAAGAAGGGCTCAACCCTGTTTGGCCTCTCTATCATGCACTTGTTTCATAATCTCGCATA
Organism: Camellia granthamiana; assembly: GCA_036172215.1. Lineage (NCBI taxonomy): Eukaryota > Viridiplantae > Streptophyta > Magnoliopsida > Ericales > Theaceae > Camellia > Camellia granthamiana. Next base: position 419,577 of record JAXFYN010000072.1, read on the forward strand.
TTTACCGTAAATTTGCATGATTTGTTTGGCCTACATGTGATCCGTTTTGGAGCATGTCATGAACTGTGAGTAGGCTTATTTTGGGTCTCTCTACAACATTGTAGAAGGGATCAACTTTGTTGGGGGTCTCCATGTTATACTTGTCATTATACCCCTCTTTGACCCCCATTTTTGCATGCTTTGTTAAGCCTATCTAGGTTCTGTTTTCGGCCATCATAAGGTCTGGAAAGAGTCATATTTTGATCTTCTTGGCATATTTCATTAAGGGTCTTAGGATTTTTGGAGAATTCTTGATATACCTCTCTTTATAGCCTTCTTTCGGCTCATATTTTGCATGCTATGTTGAGCATATCTACATACTGTTTTGAGGGTTACCATAAGCTGTAAATGTTGATATTTTTGGTCCCTCTTCAGTTTTTTAGAACTGTATTTTTCAGTTTGAGCATTGAATGTACCACTTACTTCATTATTTCCTCTTTTTCCCCCATTTTTGCATGTTGTTTTTGCCCCATCTATGATTGTTGTTTGGCCATGATTTGTACTGAAAAAATGCTAGTTTAGGGACTGCCTAGCATCTGTCTTTACACTTCATGTCCATATTGTGCATGTTTGACATAGCTGTAGGCCATTCCATTGCATTTTGGGACTTATTTCGGGCATCGGGTGTAATTTTGCTATGATTCGGGGGCTATTTTGCATCATTTTGGCTGCTGAAATTTGCATGTTCCATATTCCATATGCCATGTCTCATTTTGCATATCATTCCATGCCTTCGGGCCATTTCTCGGTTTGCGTGCCCACGGGCACGCACTTCGAGACATCTCATTTTTCATCTTCCGGCATCCTATGTGAGTGCGGCTGAGGCCCTCTCATGTTGGTGTAAGCCCTCATTTCATTTCGTAGGTCATTTCATGCCTGTATGCCTTTGCCTCGGTTTGCGTGCCCGGGTGCACGCATTTCGAGGCACTTCACTTTTACCCGACGGCCTCTTATGTGAGTGTGGCTGAGGCTCACTCATGTTAGTGTAAGTCCACTTTGCATTCTACATGCCATTTTAGCCATATTGCATCGAGTATGCCACTGCCTCGGTTTGCGTGCCCGTGTGCACGCATTTCGAGGCACTTCATTTTCATCCATTGGCCTCCTATGTGAGAGTGGCTGAGACTCTCTCATGTTGGTGTAAGCCCATATTACATCGCACGCATTTCGAGACATCTCATTTTAGCATCATCACATCGTGTATGCCACTTTATCGGTTTGCGTGCCCGTGTGCACGCATTTCGAGACATCTCATTTTAGCATCATCACATTCCGTGTGTCATTTTCTCAGTTTGCGTGCCCGTGTGCACGCATTTCGAGACATCTCATTTTAGCATCATTGCATTTATGTCATTGCCTCGGTTCGCGTGCCCGTGTGCACGCATTTCGAGGCGCTTCATTTTCATCCGACGGCTTCTTATGTGAGTGTGGCTGAGGTCCACTCGTGTTAGTGTAAGTCCAATTTGCATTGCATATGCCATTTCATGCCTTAGGATCATTTTCTCGGTTTGCGTGCACGTGTGCACGCATTTCGAGGCATTTCATTTTCATAGCATTGTATATGTTAGGATTGCATATTAGCTGCATTTCATGCATATCATGCATATTGCATCGTGTTCGGGATAGGGGTTAGCCCGGGCACGGGAAACGAGATGCGTTTCGTACTCCGAGTGACGGAACGGATCTCAATTCCCAAGTCACCGACACTCCGGATTATCCGTGATGGAGTTAGGTTTTATTGTAGCGTTCATACGCATTCATCCTATATTGAGTTGTGCAATCCGACTCCTCGGCCATCATGCATCGAGATGCGTGATTGGTGGCACGAGGATCGAGGCATGCATATATTTGTGAAATACATTGCTATGCCCCTTTCTTGCTCTCTGTTGCAGCAAAATGAAGAATCAGTAACTTTTCGGAGTCTGGCACGCATTTCGAGAAACATTGCAAACAGAGGGCTAATTGGGGCATTCCAGTGGATTTCCGCGCAAAGCAGCCCAAACATGCAACATTCATCAGAATCAAGGCAGTCCCTGGCTTGCATGCCAGTTTTACAGTTTTTCTTATTTAATTTGTTAATTAATTAGGAATTTGTATATTATTCGGACTGTAACATTTGGACTGTATTATTCTTTTATTTGGGACTGTATTTATATTTGGACCCTCTATGCGAGGGCATAACTGTAATAAGTGTGGGTGTGTGTGATGTATGTCTTCCAACCCCACGTCTTTCTTCCCTTTTATTTACTAGCTTATAATGGTTAGATTAGGGCATATTTCAATTAGCATACAGTATGACAGCATGTTTGCATCATTCATCTGTTTTGCACGCACCGGGCTCGGCGCATCATACAAACTGCATTTGTATTTCAATTCCAAATTGAATACGTGTTAGTTGTAGTATCCCATATGCCATATTTAGAATAGCCGAGCTGCTATAGTTGCATTTTGCATGTGTTGCATTAGACATTTCAGTATGCTTAGGTCCATGCATGGATTTCTAATGAGCTTCTGTTTTGGCTTGGAGTACTCAGTGAGTTTTATGCTTTAGCATCCTTGCATGCGTGTGAGTGTTGCCATGAATAGCATGCTTGCCATGAGGCTATGTGCTTATGTGATATAACTGCCTTGAATGCCTGTGGGTGGAGGTTGAGTTATTTGGATTGGAACGCATTGACTGTTTGTTTTAAGCCCACTAGATAGTGGCAAAATCACTGTTTTCTAAGCCCACCTGAGGGTGGCAAATCCACGTCTTAGCCTACCTGCGGGTAGCACCATCAAACCATTTTCAAACAAACAGACATGAAATGTTTTGTTCCAATTCAGGTGACTCAGTCTATACTTGTATGCTGTGCGCATCACATAGTAACCTAGGCTAATAACCGGAATAAGAACATACAATGTTTTCAAAATAAGATATCATGGTTAGTAGAGGCCGGTCTTTGACCGGGCGAGCGGGGGTGCTCACGAGGTGACCTTCCCCAATCGTACCCAAGTTCCCGAGCCGAGGCAACTTTGGTGATGACGGACACGTGGCCTTTGGCACCGAGTTAGGGTTTCCTAAATTTCCCAAAAATAAAATATTTAGGTGGCGACTCTGTATCTGGCAAAGCAGTCCATGTTTGGCACTTCTTTCAAAAAAATCTGTTTTCAAAACGATTTGCCAGATTTGGACTCTTTGGTTCAAGATTTAGAACCGTGGCACAAATCGAGCCCGAACTGTAGCGAGGTCCCTCGCGGACTTGTTACAGGTTCCATTACCTGCTGATAAGAATGTTGTAGGCTGTAAATGGGTCTATAAGGTCAAACCCTTTTTGATGGGTCTTTGGAACAGTACAAAGCTCTTCTAGTTGCCCAAGGCTTTTCTCAGGAGTATGGAATTGATTACGATGAGACTTTTGCCCCCGTTGCCAAGATGACTACTGTTCGTACTCTTATCTCTGTTGCCGCTGGCCATCATTGGCCCCTGTTTCAACTAGATGTCAAAAATGCTTTTCTGAATGGGCATCTTGCTGAAGAAGTGTATATGTGCCCTCCACCGGGTCTCTCTCACCCTCTTGGTGTTGTTTGTCGTCTTCGCCGTGCTCTATATGGTCTCAAGTAGTCTCTTCGTGCTTGGTATGAGCGATTTCACTCTGTTGCCCTTCAGCTTGGTTTTCGGCCTAGTCATCATGATTGTGCTCTCTTTGTTCAGCGCACTTCTATTGGGCTTGTTCTCCTTCTCTGATATGTGGATGATATGATCATCATTGGCTCTGATTATAGTACTATTGAGGAGGTTAAGCATCAGTTGTTTCAGGAGTTCGAGATGAAGGATTTGGGGTTTCTTCGGTATTTTCTTGGTATTGAGGTTGCTACTTCTCCTACTAGGTATCTTCTCTCTCAGACTAAATATGCCCGTGATATTCTTTCTCGTGCCAATCTCACTGATGAGAAAATTGTTGACACTCATCTTGAGTTGCATGCTAAGTTTTCTGCTTCTGATAGCGTTCCTCTTGAGGATCCCACTTTGTATCGCGAGTTGGTTGGGTGCCTTGTTTATCTCACCGTTACTTGTCCGGATATCTCCTATGCTGTGCACATTCTCAGTCAGTTTGTTTCTGCTCATCGTTCCACAGACTGGGCTGCCTTACTTTGTACTTTGCGCTACCTTCGTGGCACTTTGTTGCAATGTTTACTGTTAGCTGCCTCTTCGGACTTGACTCTCTATGCCTATGCTGACGCTGATTGGGCAGGTGACATCTCTGATCGAAAATCCACTTCTGGTCTTTGTGTTTGCCTTGGCGATTCCCCTCATATCCTGGAAGAGTAAGAAACAGTCTGTCGTTGCTCGTTCCACCGCTGAGGCTGAGTATCGTGCCATGGCTCATGCTATTTCCGAGGTCGTTTGGCTTCGCTGGCTTCTTTCTGATATGGGTGTCTCTCTTTCTGATCCGACTCCGTTGTATTGTGATAATCAGAGTGCTGTCCAGATTGCCCATAATTCCATCTTTCATGAGCGGATCAAACATGTTGAAATAGATTGTCACTTTGTCAGACAGCATCTTCAGGCTGGCACTATTGCTCTCCCTTTTGTTCCCTCATCTCTTCAGTTGGTCGATTTTTTTACGAAGACTCATACTGTTGCTCGTTTTCATTTTCTTCTTGGCAAACTTTCGATGCTTTCTGCGCTCGCATCCTCAGTTTGAGGGGGGGTGTGAATTATGTAGTTTATATTATTCATTAAGGATAGTTTAGTACTTTAGGTTATTACGGTTTCATTCTATTCCTTATATATTTGTACTTCTTTTGATTAATTAATATACACAAGTTTTGTCATCTGTTAACAGTTACTTTCGCAAAGTTTTGAAGTCTGATTCTGATTTGGTGGTGGTTTGGTTTAGATTCATAGCCTTCTTCAATTATGTTTCGAAGACAATTTGTTCGTCTATTTGGTGAGGTCTTTCCTATATTTATTTGTGATTATTTAGAATTCACTTAAGGGTGGTTTGTGAGACCATTCATGTCTCGTTTGTAATCGTTTGAAAACTCTTGGTTGATAGTGGAATCGGATTACAGTTCAGTGATTTGAGGAGGGATTTAAAAAAGAAAAGGGAAAAAACGTGTGAATTTAGGTAAAATATAGATATGTTTTATTTACATTTCACCTACCGTTTCCATTTCCCTTTCCAAATCCTTCTTCAAATCTCCCAACCAAACACAGCATAAGGGAGCTACGTAAAACTTCTTGTGTCATTGTTGGTTTAATTTTTCTGCAATATTTTTATTTCTTTCGATTAATTTACTTGTAGGAAATCATCTATTTTCCCTAACAACTGGTATTAGAGCTTATGGTTTATTTAAGTTCGTTTGTTTGTGTAAATCAATGGAGGAGAACGTAGGTTGTATGGTCTCATTGAGGGTGATAGTGGCAAACCTGAGGGTATGAAATATGATAAACGGAAGATGCTTAATCGAAAAGCCGTTGGTGTTATCCATCAATGAATTGATGACAGTGTGTTTCATCGTGTTGTTACTGAAATTTCGGCACATGATTTATGGAAAAAATTAGAAGGTCTTTATGATAAAAAAATTAGCCACAAATAAAGTTTTTCTGTTTTGTAAGTTGATTAATTTAAAATATAAAGAGTGTAGTCCCATTCCAGAGCATTTGAATAAAATGAAGAGTATTGTTAATCAACTGGCTTCTATGAAAATTGTTTTTGATAATGAGTTGCAAGCTTTGATGCTACTTAGTTCCTTACTCGAAAGTTGGGAGACTTTGGTTGTAACGGTTAGTAATTTGGTACCCGATGGAGATGTCACAATGAGCCAAGTCACTAGTAGCTTATTGAATGAAGAAACTAGAAAAAAAATCAGTGGGTTTTTCTCATCTAGAGGCATTTGTTGTGAGAGGCCGAAACAAAATAAGGGGGAAGAGTAAGACTCCTTATGGTCATGCTCAAAGCCGTGACAAATCAAGAGATGATTCTTTTTCAAAGAAAGACATTAAGAGCCATTATTGCCAAGAGAAAAGGCACATAAAGCAGAAATGCCGAAAGCTTAAGAACAAGGAGAAAATGCGTGACAAAAGTGTGGATAAGAAGCATGAAGACACAACGGCAGTTACTACCGGTGGTGATCTCATGGTTATTTGTAAAGATGATTATGTTAATTTTGTTGGCTAAGAGAGCAATTAGATAATTGATTCCGGTGCTTCCTTTCATGTGACTTCTGGAGTTGATTTCTTCACTTCTTATACCAAAGGAGATTATGGTTGTGTTCAAATGGGAAATGAAGGTTTGTCCAAGATTGTTGGCATGGGTGATGTTTGCTTGGAAACAAATTTGGGCTGCAAGTTGTTATTTAAACATTGGAGGCATATTCCCAACATTTGCCTCAATTTGATCTCTACCGAGAATCTAGATGATGAAGACTACAACAACAGATTTGGTGATGGAAAATTGAAGCTCACAAAAGGGTTCTTTAGTGGTAACTAAGTGCAAAAAGACTCACACACTTTATTCGATGCAAAGAAAAATTTGCAAAGGTGTTGTCAATGTACTTGAGGATGATACTTCTATTGAATTGTGGCACCAACTGCTTGGGCACATGAGTGAAAAGGGGCTGCAAGTTTTGTTCAAGAAAGAGCTTCTACCTGGTTTGAAAGGTACGCATCTTAAAACTTGTGTTCATAGCTTTGCGGGTAAATAATATAGAGTTTCTTTTTATGAAAATGTTACTTCTAGAAAAGAAAATGTTTTGGGGTTAGTACATTCAGTGTGTGTGGTCCTTTGAAAGTTAGAACACATAGTGGTGCACTTTATTTTGTTACTTTCATTGATGATTATTCAAGGAAAGTTTGGTTTTTTGCACTAAAAATTAAAGATCAAGTTGGAGATGTGCTTAAGCATTTTTAGGCCATGGTTGAAAGATAAACAATGCTGAAATTGAAGTGCATCCGAATGGACAATGGTGGTGAATACATTGGGTCATTTGATGAGTATTGTCTTAGCCAAGATATTTGGCATCAAAAGACAATTAAGAAGACTCTTCAACAAAATGGTGTTGTCAAGATGATGAACCACACCATTGTGGAAAGAACAAAGTATCTACTTCACGTGCTAAATTGCTAAGATCCTTTTGGGGTGAGGCAATGGGGACAGCAGTTGACGTGATCAATTTATTTCCTTTCTATCCTTTAAGTGGTGATGTTCCCGAAAGGGTTTGGATTAGCAAAGATGTGTCTTATGAGCACTTGAGCATATTTGGTTGCCGAGATTTTTTTTATATTCCAAATGATGAGAGGTCTAAGCAATGTATTTTTCTTAGCTATGGGCGTGATGAATTTGGTTATAGATTGTGGGATCTGATTGATAAGAAAGTTATTCGAAACCGTAATGTTATGTTTCTTAAAGACCAAACAATTGAAGACTTTGTCAAATGTGATCAACCAGAGTAAAAAACTAGTGATCTCATTGACATGGATTCATTTCCTTCGTTTTCAGTGGATGATAAAAATAAAGGAGATGTGCTGGCCCCTCTTGAAGATGTAGATGATGATACTACTTTAAATAAGGTTGAACCCAAAATTGAGGAAGAGCATCAAACTTGAGGACAACCACCATAACTTGAGTTGAGAAAATCTACATGGGATCGGCAACCTTCAAAAAACTCCCAATGAATTTGTGTTGATTTTCGATCAAGAGAAGCCCGAGAGCTACCAAGAAACAATTGAGCATGCAAAGAAAAGTGATTGGAAAAAGGCCATAGAATAGGAAATGAATTCCTTGCTTGAAAACCACACTTATCATTTGGTGAAATTGCCTAAGGGGAGGAAAATTCTAAACAATAAGTAGGTCTCCAAATTGAAGAATGATGGCAAGAATCTAAGGTACAAGGCACGCCTTGTTGTGAAAGGTTTTGGGCAAAAGAAATGTGTTGACTTTGATGAAATTTTCTCGTCGGTTGTGAAGATGATTTCTATTCGGATTGTACTTGGCATGGCTGAAAGTATGAACCGTGAAGTTGAGCAACTTGATGTGAAGACTGCATTCTTTCATGGTGATCTTGAAGAAGAAATTTACATAGAGCAACCAGAGAGTTTTGTGGAAAAAGAGAAAGATTAATTTGTTTGCAAATTGAAGAAAGGTTTGCGCGACAATGGTACAAAAAAATTTGACTCTTTCATGATGAATAATGATTTTTTAAAACCCACTTTGAACCATTGTGTGTTTGTGAAAAATTTTCCGGATGGAAAATTTATTATTCTTTTGCTTTATGTTGATGACATGTTAATTGTGGGTCAAGATTCTTCCATGATTAACAAGTTGAAATTGGAGTTGAGCAAGTCATTTGTTATGAAAAATTTGGGATTGTGTAGCTCGACTTTTCGTGCCCCATTCGGAAGACAAATAAGCCTTACAAGTCAGACTGTACTTGTGGTTTTGAATTTGATTTCACAAGTGCAATGTAAAATAGTGAAAACACAAAAATAGTCCAAATCTGGCAGGTCTTTTTAAAAAATCAATGTTTTGAACAAAATGCCAAAAATGGACTGCTTTGTTAGATTTCAGAGTCGCCACCTAAATTTTTTGAGAAATTTAGGAAACCCAAGACACTTTCCAAAGGTCATTAGTCCGTCATCACCAAAGTTGTCTCGGCTCGAGAACTTAGGTACAAGAGGGGAATGTCATGAATTGAGCATCCCCCTTGCCCGATCAAAGATCGACCTCTACTAATCATGATGTGATTTTTATTTATATTATATGCTCTTGTTCCAGTTTATTAGACTAACTTACTATGTATTGCACACAAGTACAGATTAATTTGCAAAAATTAGAACACTTGATTCATGTTTGTTTTGAAAATTGTTTCGAATATGTACCACTTGAAAAAGTGATCGCATATGAACATTACCTAAATTATTCCAATTCAAGCAATTAGCCTTCATCCACAGGCATTCAAACAGTTTATCATTTAAGCACTTAGCCACATAGTGAACATGCTTTGACATGACAACACTAACATACAAATGCAATATGCTAAAGCGAAATGCTCACCTAGTACTCCAAGCCAAAAAAAGATAATGGAATTAGAACAATGCTTGATCCTAACTTATGCAGTATGACTAATGCAACACATGCGGTATGCAATTACTAAGCTCTGTTACTTAACATGGCATATGAAACAATTTGATAGCATGCGGTCTAAGTACGTTTTCAAAGAAGTATTTAACTAACAATGCAAGTTAGAATGATGAACCGAGCCTCGGTGCATGCAATACAAGTGGATGCAAACCTGGAATGCTAAACAAAACATGATGCTCTAATCTAACCATCATAAGCATGTAAATAAAAGGGAGAAAGACATGGGGTTGGAAGACATACACATTATTACAACATTGCGCCCTCACACAAGAGGGTCTGAATGAATAAATTAGTTAACTACTTAAAGCTAAGCTAATTAATTAACTATTACAAACCTAAATAAATAATTTAGCCAAACTACTTAACTAATTATTACAAATCAAATAAAAAAATTAGTTAACTACTCTAGCTAATTAAATAATTACAATACGAAATGAATTATCTATTATAAAGCCACTACTTCGAGCACAACAATAATATTAACATCATTTCACGGATCCTGAGGATCGAAGGAGGGTTCATGCATGAATGCGTTTCTACCCGAAAAAGGCCACTATTCTGCTGCCAGATACCTCTGTTGCACAGTAGAACACTTACACTGTTTTTCTTCACAAAACTGACTCTGTTTTGTTAGAAAAAGGGCACTACTTGATTTTGCACAAGTGGACGGCAGGCTAAAAGTGGTGATCTGCTGTCCACAGGAGGTGGCTTACCGGCCACAAAAAGTAGGTTGCCGGCCACTGCTGCCTGATTCTTTTTACTGCAACAGAGAGTAAACAGTGCACAATACAGCGTATTCTCAAGGGTTGTTTGTACAACTTACCCCTCCTTATCATCAGACAGCTCAAAGGAGTAGTAAATTTGATTCACAAACCATCAATAGATGCAATTTCATTACATGATGGCCTATGAACCAAGAGTGTGCAAGTTCAATGAATGCAACAAAACAAGACTCTCAAAACCACCTCCCTATCATGAATGATCAAGGGAAGTAGTTGACAATGAATCTTAAGCCGTTTGCATCACTCACAAGTATGAAACGACTCAAGACTCAAGGATTCAACTAACGTCCGATTGAACCCAAACCAAATTATTATCTTGCCTTTTTTTAGTCACCAATTTTATTACTCCATTTTAGTTACCTTTCAATTCTTTAATTAATTAAGTCCAAAAGTGAGTTTAAGTCCTCTAATGGAAAGAAGCATCAAACCAAGTGTTTGTTTTAGGCATGAGAGAAATGTCATGTCGTTGGTAATGAACCCCCAAATGGATTAAACCATTAAGCATAAGATCTCAATCTCATGCTTTAAACAAGCAAATAGTTTGAACCAATTTTCAAAGCAAAGCAAAGCAAAAACTAAGAAAGGAGAGAGGTTGCAGAGATGATTAGGGGTGAAAACAAGTATGGAAAGCATAAAATAAATGTTATTAACTCAAATATGATAGTGACTAAGGCCTAAACCACTAAACCTATGAGGACAATTGCACTACAAGCATGTAATACAAAGCCCAAATGCAACAATGAACTAAAAATAGTCCTAAAACAATGCTAAGTAAGTCCTAAAACATGCTGGAATTAAGACAAAAATAGCTAGAGCAATAAGCTAAAACATGGAGCTATATAAGCTAATAAATAAGACACAAGGAAGGGGGTTAACTCCTCCAATTTTGAACTTCAAAACATGTTTTTAACCACTGAAATAACTCTGAAAATCAGTGTTTAAAAGCTTAAAAAAAAGATAGTGTAAATGTGGAAAACACAAGGGTAAAAGCTAGGGAAGCAAGATAGAAAAAGTGGTGAACCACCCCTCCACCCTTTAAGGCCTTAAACCAAAAGTTTCAACCCAAAATTATAGAGTTTACACAGTCCAAAAACAGTTGAAAAAAAGTAGGAAAATAATAGGAAAATAGTAAACAAAACCAAGGAAAACAAGCTAAGCCTTATACCTCTTGAAGATGAGAGCACTTCCAAGCAACAATACAACACAAACATACCCTCAAGAGCTCAAGTAAAGCTCAAAAGTACCTCGGCTCAAATATGGTAAGGTTTGGTTAAGAGTGTATAGGCAAAAGCTTAAGAAATTTTGATTGTGAGAGAGAGAGAGAGAGAGAGAGAGAGAGAATTAATTTTGCTCCAGCTTTATAACCCTCAAAAATGGGAGAGGAGGTCCTATATTTATAGAAAAATATGCCGCTCTCTCAGAAACATCCATCCATACACGTGGGAGCAAATGCAAGCATCTATGCAAACAGCTGACACAACTGGCAGAAAATATTTGCAAAATACATTTGTGGTCGGCAGGCCACACTCTTGGACGACAAGGCACAAGGGTGGCCGGCAGCCCACAAAAATAGGCTTGCAGGTCCCAAGTTTTTCAGGTTTGAAAGGCTGAGGCTTTGGTGCAAAGACAAAGCACAGGGTTTGCAGGGTTCTGAGGCTCAGAGCTGTGGCATTCCACTGAAGACTTTTGAGCACTTAACAAGCATATACATTCATCATTGGGTGTGCAAGTGATGGTGCCCAAGTCATAAGGGCAGTCAGAAATGGGATGTCTACAAACTGACAAAGCAAATTCTTGATATAAAGATTGTTCGTGATCGAAATAAGGGACTGATTTGGTTGTCTTAAGAAAGTTACATTGAAAAGGTTCTTGAGAGGTTCAACATGGATAAAACAAAGCTAGTTGGTTGTCCACTTACGGGTTACTTCAAGCTTAATTCAAATCAATTACTTACAAATGAGAAAGATAAGGAAGAGATGTTGAAAATTCATTATGCTTCAGCGGTTGGTTTTTTATGTACGCCATGGTTTGTACAAGGTTGAATATTGCTCACATCGTTGGTGTGTTGAGTCGATTTTTCTCTAATTCGGGTAAAGAACATTGGGCAACGGTGAAATGGATTCTAAGGTATCATCGAGGGACTTTGAAAGTATGTTTGTGTTTTGGGAATGGTAAGCCGATGCTTGATGGGTTTATGGATTTCGACATAGCTGTTAATGTTGATTCTAGGAAATCTACTTCGGGTTACTTGATGACATTTGCAAGGGGAGTTGTAGCATGGCAATCTAAGTTTTAAAAATGTGTTGCTCTTTCAACTATCAAAACTGAATTTATCGCCATTAAAAAAGCTTGCAAGGAAGAGTTATGGTTGAAGAAATTTTACAAGAGTTGGGTTTCAAGTAAGAAAGGTATGCGCTTTATTGTGATAGTCAAAGTGCTATTCATTTGAGTAAAAATTTCACTTTTCATTCGAGATCAAAACACATTGATGTAAGATACCATTGGATTCGTGATATGTTAGATTCGAAATTGTTGCAACTCAAAAAGGTTCACATGGTTGATAACATTTTGGATATGTTGACTAAGACTTTGTTAAGAGACAAACATTTAAAGTGTCGAATTTTAGCGAGTATGGTTGATGTCTCCATCTAAGTCGGTAGGAGAAGAATTATAGGTTTATTAAAAAAAATTTAATTTGGTTTGGTGTTAGTTATAATATATATATATATATTATATCTGACTTTTGGAGGCCCAGTGTGTATTTTAATCTGTTTGCTAACAGTTAGGGTTTTGATTAAAAAAAAAAAAAAAACCCAAGAATTAACAAATATTTTTTTTGGGGTATTGTTTTTGTTTTTTTGAAGTGTGCAGTAGCTGATTGATCTTTTTAGTAGTGTGTGCTTGGAAATTAATTCGGTGGATTTGGTTCTTTGTGTAGTGCTGCTGTGTGTGTTTTGTTTTGAGGTGTTCCATTTTATTGTTACTTTCGCAAAGTTTTGAAGTTTGTTTCTGATTTGATGCTGGTTTGGTTCAGATTTGTGATCTTCTTTAATTCTGTTTCAAAAACAATTTATTCGTCTATTTGGTGAGGTCTTTCCTCTATTTATTTCTGATTATTTAGAATTCTCTTAAGGGTGGTTTGTGAGACTATTCATATCTCATTTGTAATTGTTTGAAAACTTTTAGTTGATAGTAGAATTGGATTACGGTCCCATGGATGTACCTCATATTAGGGGAATTATGTAAAAATTCTTGTGTCGTTGCTTTAATTTTTTCACAATATTTTTGTTTCTTTCGATCGATTTATTTGTGGGAAATCAACTATTTTCCCTAACAGTGCCCACTGCTAATCTTCTAGATAGGTTTGTGAAGGTTCTTGAGAAGAAAGTGATTGGAGGTCTGAATCTTATGAGGTATAATGGGAAACCTAGATTAGGGACTGTAAAGGAGCTTTTGAGAGTTACTGATTATGTGAATAAGCATTTGTGTGATATGAGCATTCCATTGATTGTCATTCATGGTAGTGCAAATGTTGTGATTGATTTAGATGTGAGCACAGAATTGTATGAGCAAGCCGAGAGTGAAGACAAGACTTTGAAGATGAATGATCAGATGATGCATTCTTTGTTGTTTGGAGAGACTGACGAGAATGTTGAGAATGTTCGGAGTGATATATATTGTTGTGGTTGAATGATCGATGCAAATAAATGATTGATGTGAATGAATGAATGGTTTGGGATTGGGGTTTTGTGTTTTGGATTTGAAATGTTTGAAGAACAATATATGAATAAAGTGTTTGATAGAAGAGATGGTGAGTTTGCATATTTATTTTGAAATTTAGGGTCAAAATGTAATTTTTTTTAAATTTTTTCTATTTGAATGTGATGATAGGGGATAAATTAATATGATTTCAAAAATTTTAAGGGGAAAAAAATGAAATTATTCAAAATCTAAGGGTGTAATTGATCATTGGGACAAAGTATAAGGGGGAAAATAAAATTTTCTCTTTTAATAACTTAATATCATAATATATATATATATATATAATCTTAATGTTTACTGTACTTTTTATCAATTAATAAAAATAAAATTTTTAATTACTTAAAAAATTAAACATCAAGAGAAAACATATATAGAAGATGTGAATTATATAGAAGATGTGAATTGATTCGTATATTTTAGTGGTACAAAAATATAAATTTTAAAACTGATTAGTTAAGTTTCTTTTTCAAATTTCAAAATTTAAATTTTTAAATGAATTAATTAACTTTCCTTTTGAAATGTATAAATCAAGGCATCATAATTTTTTTTTAAAATGATTCAATAAAAATTAGCCAATAGAAATTTTTTTAATTATTTAAAAAATAAGAATTCAAGATAAATAATTTGAAGGTTTTAAGTTTCACAAGTCTCTTCTCATTAGAAACCCTTTTCCTTGATATATACTTTCTAAATTGAAGTGATTTGATCATGATAAACATATGAACCAAATAACCAATTATTAATTAGATTTAAACTATAATGACCAATGATTGAATGACATGTGTATTTATGTATTTTATAGATTTAAAAAATTAGAAAATTTGTGTTGAAAGTTTCAAGCTCAAAAATCTCACAACGTTTTTACTTATATTATATTATATTATATTATATATATATATATATTATATGAACCAAAACCCTCTTCTCAAATTTATTCCTTCATACACACATGCATTATTAAGAAACATACTTTATTTAATAATCTTATTAAATTGTTGAATACTTTCAACACACCTTGCAAAGTCCAAGTAGCGAAAAGTATACTTCTAAAAAAAAATAAAAAAATACAAATCACATTATTGATTAAAACAACTGAAAACATATTTTAAATTTAACTGCACCTTGCCAAATCGATCTGTGGTCAAAACAACAATGCTAAGAAGAGATAGTAATCTTAGCATTATCGGCTGTCAAAATCCTCTCTTCCCAAGTCATTGTCAATGGCTTTCCATGAATAAATTTGAAATTAGTGAGGATAATAAGATCGGACAGCGTAATATGTTTGCAGGGCAGTGAAGCCGAGAAGCACAATTGCAGCAATGACAGATATGGTAGTCCATGGATTGGTGAAATAATCACGCGGCAATGCTATCATATATTCACGCCACTTCACCTTCACTATCGTTCTAAGTCTGCGCCCGTCCAACCAAGACCTAGGGTACTTGTTAACCTTGGTACACAAATCGGAAAAACAGAAGTCCTTCAAAACAACTCCATCGCACATAGATTTGAAGAGAGTCGAAACATCTTCATGACTGCGACCCACACCCCCACTCAAATCATATCCTATGATATTTTTGTGATGAAGAATTTCAGCATCGTGCGAGGAATTAAGGAGACTCCTCATAAGGAAGATATATGATGCAATGCAATGTGAGGTGTCAATGCTGCATTGCTCAAAAGCAATCAGATTTCGGAAGATTGATTCTGTAGCTTCGCGTATCTCTAATAGTGGCATTTTAACAACTTCAGTTGTGAACTCTATGTCTAGGAAATTTTCTTCTGGGGTGGTGTCGGTTTTGCCTTGAAATTGAATTCCTGTCTTCAAAAGTTGTGTGGCGCAGTTTTCAAATCCATGTATTAGCAAGCGTTGACCATCATCATCATCATGGCGGGTTATGTTAGATATGGGATGGTGAGATTTGTGCAAAATTTTATGCCTTTTGAGAGACGTGTGGAGGTAAAATTTGTGCAAGATATCAAGTAAATGCTTACCAAAGAGTTTCGAGGATTTACTCCGAATTGCTTCGTCTCTCAAACCCAAAGCCGATTTGAAAAAGAGTAATGCTAAAGTGGCCACATTATGCTCAGTAAATGAGGATCGTACTGGTTGTGTCACATGGAATTTTATAATGTCGAACAGAGTCTCCAGGACAGAAAATGGAATCTGGTTCTCAAGTAATGCCAAATCATGTTGAAGAGTTGCAATAGTCCGAGCATTATTGATAAGGTGGTCCTCAACTTTGTCCTCCTCATGGTTCTCAATATCTGAATATTTCAAAAACAGTTCGAGCAAGAAGCAGCCATCAACTAGCAATATTTCAGCTAACTTGTACTTGTCCAAGTCTATTTTTTCTGAATAGCATCTTCGAGCTTCTCCTTCTAATTTTAGTATGGCAGTGGCACACTCCTGGAGGGTTGATTCTGCAGCTTGAGAAATTCTCATAAAAAGATGTAGCATGTATCGTTGTTTGTGCTCTTCAAAAGCTTGCATCACTTTGTTGTTATGATGAAAAGGTCCTATGGACACAATACTAGGTGTATAGGCATCTTCCTTGAGTTTTAAAAGTTTATTCGGAACTTTATGTATACTCAACTTCGACGGCATTTTCACTGTAGCTAGCATATTGTTAATCGGAATTATCCAATCATCCATCTTGTTGGCTTGGTTATCATTCGACATCATGCAGAATAGTACTGCATATTCAAAACCAAGAACAAGAAAAGACAAAGAAAGGAAAGGTGTCACATGAAAAATCATTAAGTGAAGTTTGGCGTGTCACATGAAAAAATCGCATATAAAAATTTTCAGTGAAATTAATATTCATGGGATTATTACATGTCAATGATATTAGTATAAAAAATTATATAAGTTTATAAAAAACATTATAAATTTTATTATTAATATGTATAAAATTTTTATATATATAATTTTTTGAAAAGTTACCATGTTGTGTAATTTTTTCAATATTCATCCTTCCAAGTTCTAAAAGCACTATAAAGGCTATTCCAATCCTAACCATCACAAATTCTCATAATTCGCAATCAAAATTGCAAATTTTCACAATCAGAGCGTATGACACACACATTTTAAAGAGTATGCCATATAAATTTTTTTTACATTGAGACCTTTGAAAACTTACATATCTTATCACCATTTATTTATTTATTTATTTATAAATGAATGCCTTTGTTGATTCTAAAGAATTCTGAGGAAAATAATATCACAAATGTGCAAATATAGTTGTTGGGTGTAATTAGGCTTGGGGTTTTTTGTTTTACTTTGTTTCTTTTTGTTTTTTGGATTGTTGTTGATTGGTCTCTCACCAATCTCGGGTTTGTGCATGTTTTGCACAACCTTGTTTTATTGATATAAGTTCCTCATGTTTTTGGCTCTTCATTAATAAAACCTTCTTTTGCTAATCAAAAAAAAAAAAAAAAAAGCTATGTATTCAAAAAAAATATATATATTCATAATTTTTTCAAAACTTGAATATATTGATGTAGACTTAGAGTGTGGGCCACAATAAGAATGAATTTAATTCATAAATTTCAAATTCTAGACATTTTTTAAAATATTTTTTTGATATGTAATAATGTACAAATAATATATAAACATAATTAATTTTATTTAAAATGATATAATAGTAACGTTCATCACATTTTAAAATTATGAATCCCAAAAGTTTATTTATTTTTAAATAAGTTGTCCACAACAAGACACATCCATCATTCTATATACAACATTTTTTCTTTTTTTATTTGGATAGTATTATTGGGAACTATATTAATTATGTTGAATAAATTTGATGATTCGTTGACTTTAAGAATTGCACTTATCTACCTTATAAAACACGAGATGCGTGTCAAATTTTAAAAATCTGTGAGGTGGAAAGTACCACTCACTACAGCAAATTATATTTTTGGTAATTAAATTTGGCGACTAAAAGGAATTTAATCGCCAAAAGTTATACAATTGGCAACTAAAAATTACATTGGTCGGCAATGTTTACGGTTTTAGCTACTAATGTTTTTTAGTAGCCAAAAACATTATTATTGGCTACTAAAAATAAATTTAGTCGCTAAATATGCCACAATAGGCGACTAAAAAATATGGGTCGGCGGTAATTTAGGTTTTAGACTACTAAAATTTATTTTATTTGTGGTATAATATTTTTTGCCAACTAAAATAAATTTAGTAGTTAAATAACTAGCTTAATGTTTGTTATTAATATTTTCCGACAACAATTTTGGTTGGCAAATATTTATTTTTGGTGACCAAAAAACTTTTAGTCATGATATAGTAATTTCTGCCTACTAAAAACATTTAATCGCCAATAAATAGGATAATTTTTGCTTTTTATCTTTAGCGACCAAAAAATTGGTTGGTAAAAATTGACTCTCCGTGACAAAATAAATCAAGTATGAGAGAAAAAAAAAAAACTTTTGCCGACTAAATATTTTAGTCATAAAAGAATATGACATCCTTCGGCAACTAAATGTCATGAAAGAATATATCTAATTTTTTGGCAACTAAAATGTGTAGTTGTGAAAACTAACAACGACTAAACTATTTGGTCGATAAATGTATTATTATTAGTGACTAAAATTTTTAGTTGGTAAATGTATTATTATTAGCGACTAAATATTTTAATCGCTAAAAAAGAATTTATTTTGATTTAATTACTTTCGGCTACTAAATATTTCGTCGCCAAAACGTTATGTTTGGCTACTAAGTCCATTTTAGTAGCCGAAGATAAAATAATTAGTGACCAACGTTTAGTCGCCAATGACTATTGCCGACAAGGCTTTGGCGACCAACAGGGCGACGAAGAACTTTAGTCGCAATTGACTTTTGGTGACTAAAAAACAACCTTCGGCGACCAAAAATTTGGTCGTCAAAAGTGTTTTTTTCTTGTAGTGACTAGGGTGTTAATATAGTATTTGAAATGTTTTGTAGTTTACATTATCAAGTATTTTTTATTAAAAATTTGTAATGTTATTAAGGGTATGTTTAGGAACCAAATATTTTAATTAAAAAGTTCAAAAATTATTATAAATTATATAAAAAAAAATTTCTACATAATCTTTGAATAAAAGACAAAATTGTCATTAGGCAACAACTTTTTTTTGCCTAAACAAGTACAAAAAGACAAAATAGGCTAAATATCTATAAAAAAAAAATGTCACATCCAAAGTATAATCATTTCATTATTTCTTTTACAACCATCACATTCAAACAAAAAAACACCAAAAATTCTTTTCAAACGAAACTAATTTAACTAGGTTAAATTAACCAAAAAACAAACTAAACTAAGCTCTTCACAACTTTCCACTTTAGCACTTAGGGGGGATATTTTATAGTTGTGAGTTCACCACTTGCTTACAAAACAAATCAAAAAAGAAGAATTCATGTAGTCGATTCCATTTGATGGGACTTAAGGCTGGGTATGGTTTGGTTTGGTTTGGTTTGGTTTATATATATTCATTAAAAAGTGGTGAACTCACAACTACTCACTGGCTGATTTTTGGGTTCACTACTAACAAAATCCTCTGGAGGGAACAAATCATCTAGGATCATAGAGAAAACAAATCAATGCATTCAACCTGCTTTTTTCTAGTTTTGTTTTGCTCTGTTTTTTTTTTTTTTTTTTTTTTGTTGGCTTCTCACCAACTGGCGCTTGGAGCTTTGTGGTAGCTCCAAATTCCGCTTTATTGATGTATTCTATCATACCTTATATATTTTCATCAATAAAAATTTTCTTTGCCGATCAAAAAAAAAAAAAAATTTTGAATTTTCGAATTTTTGTACTCCTTGGTTTTGTCGTATGACCAGGTGATACAAAATAGATCCTATATCGTTAGATTTCTCACCTTCAATTTTTAGTCACACCGTACAACAACCTACAGGAGCTTTTACATTTTGCATTTCTGATCTATTTGAGCATAAAAGAGAATGGTGCCTTTATGAATAGTGGAAGTTATAATGTGATCTCCCAGATAGAATGGGTAAGTTAGAAACTGTTTTGCTATTCTAACCAAGAACTATTGATTGTCCTTGCATTTTGTGTATGAAAATCTCAAGTCTTGTAAAAATATAAAAATTATTTTGTTGATTAAATAATATTTTGTACAAATATTTTCATTGTTAAAAGCACTCCCAAAAACATTTTCATTGCTAAATTTAGGTTTAGTTTCTTGTAGTGTGTGAAAATGCTATTTGTTATGTCTAATTGAAGTTCAGAATAAAAAGGATTCAGATTAAGGAAATCTAGTGATAATACGAAACATGGGAATTCAGAACGTTGCAGAAGGACATTATTGTTGTTCTTCTCTCCCATTTGAGCAACATGATGGAGATGGTGTTCCTTTTCCCAACAATTTTTATGAGGACATTATTGATGTTTCCCCTGCATTTTCCAGGGCTAATCAACTATGATAAATAATAGGATAAATTATAAATACACCCTTAAGATTTGATTAAAATATGAATCGCCCTCTATGGTTCTGGAAATTATTTTTCACTCTTGAGGTTTCTAATTTCATAACAAATTGTCCATTTTATTAATAAATCATCAGGTCAATTAACAGTTTTAATGCTATTAGAAATATATTTCAATTAATAAATTAAGTAATTTTAATATTGTATAAGAGAGCAATTACGAATTTCATTTTTTTAGTTAATTCTGTTAAATAAAAAATTTCCTACAAGAGAGTATTTGTAATTTTTCAAATCATAGGAACCAATCTATACTTTAATCAAATCTCAGGGAGTGTATTTGTAATTTACCTTAAATAATATTAGGGGCGAAAAAAGGATTTCTTCCACTAGAATAAAAAGCTTTGGCTGGAGGCAATTTCTCTAGAATCAAAAAGCTTTGATTAAGAAGTTTACTTCTTTTAATGTTATTTTTGTAAACTCTTTTTAGAACTTGATTTGGTATGAATTGGACAATTATTTGCCATGTTTGAAAAGTAATTTGTAATGGTGGTTTCCTGAGTTTGGTTCTATATGTTCATTGTTCTCAATTCATCTCCAAGGATTTGTTGGAATCTAAACCTTTGAAAGGACTAAGGGTTGGTGTAATACGTGAAACTAAGGTTGCGTTTGGTAGAATTTTTTAAATATAATTTGATAATAGAGTTGTATTTTGAGTTTGTGAGTTTTGGAATTATGATTTGAGTGTGAAAATTTTATTTGGTGAATGAGTTTTAAAAAAGTTTTGAATTAAGTGGGAATTTTTTGATGTGAAATATGATATTTGATACAAAAACTTACAACTTATAACCAAACACACAACTCAAAATTCTATTCAAAGCTCATAAAAAATTTTGAAAAATTCCGAAATTTTTTTTATTTAAAATATAAAAAATAACATGTGGCAATTGTAAAAAAAATAAAAATAAATAAATAAATAAATAAAAAATTTGCACTGTTCTGATCAACCGGCCGCATGTTCGGGAGCACGACTACAACCAGCAACCGTGACCTTCTCTCTCTCTATTGGTCTTTGTTTCTCATTCTTTGCCCATCTCCTTAATTTATCCAATTGCAGAAACCCTAGCCTGTGAATTTATTTATTTATTTATTTTTTTTTTTTGTATCCGACGTTTTTGTTTGCTATTTGGGGCTCGTATTATTCTTTGTAAATATTTTTTTCGTATTTAACATTTCTATTTCATAGAAAAGAATTATAATTTTAACACCATATTACACAAAAATTCATACTCTTGATTAAATTACATACTAATCGTTGATTAATTCATATTCTTTATATTTTTACTGTTCTTTTCAATGAATGTTCAGTTACTCTTTAGGTAATCAATTGGAAAATTCAATGAGTTCGCAAGTTCTTTTTGTGTTTCTATTGCGGAATTTGTTACTTTAGTTTGAATTTGCCTATAAATTTCTTGGTTTCTATTTGAAGTTGGATGTAAGTTTTGATTATTCCTCTTAGTTGGGTAAATTACAATCCTGTTTATTTTTTATTAACGTAGGCAAATTTTAGGTTGATCCGTAAACCCAAACATATTGATTCATTGACATGTGTGCCATTGATCCATCAAAATACCAATTAATTTTATAGGTTTGAGAAATTATTTTTTTTGAAACAGAGCAACCTAAACAAAAATTTATCCAAGAATAGTATTTGGGAACAATTTGACTCTAAAAAGGATGAGCAAATATTAAGCTTGATATGTGTTTCCTATTTTGCTGTGATTTTGCTTTTGTTGTTTCACCACTCTATAGTGAAATGTGCCTTGGCCTAAAAGCTTTGTTGCTCTATTTTAAAGGGAGAATTTCAGAGATTCAAGATTTCTCAATTATGATAACATCTAGCATGTAGCTATAGAAAAGTTGTTCAACTACCCATAATGAGGGGGCACTAAGGATTCAGTCCCCTATTTTAAACTTTGGTTTCAATTTCTATTAGTTTCTTTTTTATGGTTCTAAATTCAATGGAACCAAAACAAAACACATTAATATCCAATAGCTATTATTCAGATTTTAATCACGATTTATATGCTGTGATTGATATTCACATTTTGTGATCGAATTCTTTTTTTATCACACGCATTAACCATGATAAGAAATATATATAACTGTGATCTTATCTCATTATTAATCATGGATTATTTAAGTTCAATCTTAGGCTTTGTTGGTTATTAATCACACTTAAAATCCATGATTTAAATGTTTATTATCGTGGTCGAAACAAGTGATGGAATTATTTTTTAATGACAGTCAAAAAGTGTGATTAAAAACAACCTTTAACAATTATACTCTCAAATATCACGCTTTGACAAAATAAAAACTTTGATTAAATAACATACGTCACACTTTTAAATTCCGTTCTGTCTATGATTTTGTAGTAGTGTTTTGACGCAATGTTATTACAGATTTGATTGGGATAAACTATCAATAGGTTCTAATAGTTAGACTTAATTCCTATCAAATCATATTGAAAATAAGTCTTAGTAAAATCGTCACTAAAAATAATTTTTTTGTGACGATTTTTTTGCATATATCGCTAAAAAATTGATATTTAGTGACTTTCTTTTTGTCACAGTTTTTATAAATTGTCGTTAAAACTTACAGCTAGTGACATTTTTCTATGACGAATTTTTCAAATTGTCGCTGAAAATTAAAAATTAGTGACATTTTTTTATGACAATTTTTTTAAACTGTCGTTAAAACTTATAATTATTGACATTTTTTGTGATAAAATTTTGAAACTGTTGCTCAAAATGAACAATTAGTGACGTCTCTTAATAGTACTAAATGAAAAAACGTCATTAATTTTCACAAGATTTATTAGATAATAAGTCCACTTATCAGGATTTACACATAAGTTTTCATTTGATTGAGTGGTATTGATTTCTGTGAGCATTATCTGAATTGGAAAGGAGAAAGGAGCAATCAATTTTTGAGTGATTGACAATCTGTTTTGAAATTGCAAAGTTTTAAGTTACAACTCTTAAGCTTAAAATAATGACAATAATGACAATTTTTTCCTACTGCTAAATTTTTTTCTTTGTTTTTAACTTATGTGCCACCATTACTTAATAGAAAAATACATGGATCACATTTTCCTACTGCATTTCCCCCTCATTATGATTGGTATTACAACTTGGGGTTAAAAACAACATACATAAACACTATCAACCTTCATGGGCTGTTGGCAGTAGTTTTTAAATATAAGAATGATACATCCCTCTAAATCAATGAACTCTAATGACATAGAAAATAAAAAAAAAAAAATCACTATCACAGTGGGACCCACACCCCATTAGAGCTATTAGAGTTCAAAAACATTTTTGTTTTAAATAACTCTATTTTCCTCTATTTTCATGGGACTATTGGCAACATACATCTTTTTTTTTTTTTTTTTTTTTTAATTATCTTTTTTTTTACGTTGAATAGGGCACGATTAGAGTCCCCTGAGTTTCATAGAGACGAAGACATGGCATCTCACGCTCTGACTAGAGTTCACAGCCTTCGTGATCATCTTGATGGAACATTCTCTACTCAGCGCAATGAACTCTTGTTGCTTCTCTCAAAGTATGTTTGATTTGATCTGTTTAGATAATGTGATCGAAACAGAGACTACTAAAAAAGCTTATTATATAATGTGGGTGTTTGGGAAGTGGATTTTTTTTGTTGGTTTTTTTAGTTGTAGGATATTATTGGAGAAATTTTTTTTTTGTATTCGGAAAGATAGTTAGGTTTTTTTGTGGTTGGATGTGATGTTTATAAGAAAAAAAGTAAAATGATTATGAGGTTTGATGTAATATTTTGTTTGGATTTGTTTTTTTAGTTTTGTAAAATATTTGTCTTGTAGTGAGAAAAAAAAAAAAAAAAAACTCAAAAACCAAGTTGCCAAACTTATGTGTTTTGCTTTGCTTTGTTTTGTTTTGTTTTGTTTTGTTGGTGTTTTTTTGTAGGATTGACAGACATGGTAAAGGAATTCTGAAACATCATCAGATTGAGGCAGAGTTCGAAGCACTCCCCAAACATGCCAAACACAAACGGCATGATGAGACTTTTGGAGAGGTTCTGAAATCGGCCCGGGTAGTTCAAATGATTTTTACAAGCTTTTCTTTCTGTGAGATAGTTATTAAATAATGTTGTAGAGTTGCCAAACAAAATAGAAAAATGTTAGAAATGTCAAAAGTTTTACCAAATTTTCAACCAAATGTCTCACATGAGTGTACACTCATATGAGATATTTGATAAAAAATTTAATAAAACTTTTGGGATCTCTAACATTACTTAACAAAATATTGAGTACATCTAATATGCTGAGTGGCAGTTATGATTTGTGTGTGCTTTCAGTTGTCCGTTAGTGACAATTAATGAGTGCTATGTGTCTTTTGAGACATGTAGAGGGGATTGGCTATAAGAAATAGTTGTCACTATCGGAAACCAAAGAATGGAGATTAAGTTATACAGTGAAACACCATTCTATTTGTTTCTATGAGATTGGATTTAAGAATATGGTTTACTTTTATAAGTAATAAAGTTGATATAATTATGAATTGTTTTGTGATGTACGTAATAATAGTTCTAATTTAGTGTCATGAATGGCTTAACAGAAGACTGGATTTATTGACTTATTAATGATAACTGTTTGTTCCTTGGGGGTGTCAATTGTAGGAACTGAACTGCGCTGTTGTTTGGAAAGAGGCTTTTTAGCAGTTTTTTGATTTTTTTCGTTTTTTTTTGGACCTTTTTATGATGTGAAAACAGTTGGCTCTTGGAAATGATTTTGTCTCCTTTTTATTTGGTTTCATGTTCCCTTAATGGAGCTTGACATCCAGATGTGAAGTACTTTCAGGTCATTTTAACCTTCTATAATTAATAAGTAAATTTAAATCTTATCATTTTCTAAGGAAAATATCATTTCAATGAAATTTGAAAGAAGTATTTGCGTATTAGTGGAAAATTTTACAATATTAAAAGATAAATTTATAGGAGGAGGTTTCCTCCGGTCCAAAATCTAGAATGGAGCGAATTGTTTGGGCCCATGGGGTCTACTATGAATCTCGTTTTGATAATCTAAATCGTTTATTTTGTCGGCACATCGTGTATTTCATTCATAAAAAAAGATAGGTTGATCCGGTAACTACAATTGTTTAATTTATTGTTTTTGTCATAAACAATATGTATGATTCATTTTTTAAAAACACAATTGTTGTTTATTTTTTTTAGGTAAAAACACGGTCAATTGAACAAGTTACGGTTAGTGAATCGACCTAATTTTTTTTATGGATGAAATACAAAAAGTGCCTAACAAAATGAACGATTTTAATTATCAAAATGAGGCCCATGGTGAACCCCACGGGCCCAGACAGCACCTTCTAGTCCCGATTTTGGACTGGAGGTACTCCAAATTTATAAATTCTTTTTTATCAAATTGAGATTATTTGTTGAAGTTAACACTGAAATACTATTTTCTTTTTTCTTAAGTGATTTAGAATTTGAATTAAAAATAGGGAAATTCTATCATATGCACCCTTTAAAGGGTGCACTATATGCACCTCTAATTATGTTATTTTCTTATTTAGTTATAACATTATTTTAGTTATGACTCTTGAAATCTTTAGTCATGTCTCATGTTATGTTTGGTTATGACATTTTTTTAATATTTTTTATAACTCAAAAGGTTTGAAATTATATTATTTTCTTAAAAATATGTTGTTAAATGTGCATACCATAATGTTTCCCTTAAAAATATGTTGTTATAGTTATTCCACAACTACTAATCGTGAAAGGAATATTTCCATTCCATTCAAGTGATGGAGAGAATTCAAATCTTTTGAGTACTTCCAACAACATGAGACTAGATTTACATCAAGAAGTTAATGACAACTGATAATATAAAGTTGGCAAAAATGAAATACAAAAATCGAACTAATGAACTCAAGAAGGCATGTTATGAATCAAGGAATATTGTTGCAAGAAATCCTTAAAACAAGGAAATGAAAACAAGAACATAAACCTACCTCAGAAGTGTTTCAATCCACGGTATGAAGTGATCTCGTTTCTTTCAGTTTAGCATCCAAGTATCTCGTTTGATCACAAAACTTCAAGAAGTTTGGAAGTTTTATGGAGTGCAGTTGAATAAGGTTGTCAAAGGGTGGTTGGATGGTGAAATGAAATGATGGAGAGTATGGCTTGGTTTGCTTCTTAGTGCTCTCAAGATTCTTTGTTGTAGTATATTATTTTGTTATGCGAGGTGTATAACATTACACTTGATGCGCTATTTATAGGTTTAGATGACTTGGAGGCCAAGCTAGGCGCACATCTGTTGGACAGATACATTGGAAATATGGTATTTTTGGAATACTGAATAATTACTCAAATGTATAAGAATTTTGATCATTTTTTTAGGTACATTGGAAAAACAATAGATCATTTCCACTTCATAAGTAGAATGGAGACTTAATTTTTTTTATTTCACAGTTATATTACTAAATTAACAGTCTAAGACTACCACAAATGAGTTTTAAAGTTTCCCATAACCATTTTTGAATTGAAAATAAAAATTTATTTATATGCACATTTAATGGTTATAAATTGAAAATTCAATAATGATTGAGACCCTCATTTTTTAGAGACCTCCACAACCCTCTTTAGATCTCTACCATTAATGATGTAGGCCCCCACACATATATCAATGGTTGAGACCCAAAAAAAATGGTGGGGTCTCCACATTTTTCTTGAAAATTTCACCAAAAAGAAGTGAAAACCACAAAGGAAACTATTCAGTCACCAACTGCAATGTAGAGTCACCCCCTCGTTGATGGAAATTTATATTATAATACAAAAAAACAATGTTGGTAAGTCTTTAGAATTCGAAGTCTCAATGCATTGTTACATTTTTTTTTTTTAATTTAAAAAAAAAAATATGCAACTACTGGTCATTAGTCATTTTATCAATACAATAATAATAGAGAAAATTATTAAAAT